>JAAAKE020087800.1:0-21596 GCA_010014785.2 Anisolabis maritima | reverse complement strand
AAAACAATTTACACTTTTGTTCGTATTTTGCGTTAGGCTAGGCAGGATCTCTTTCAGCTCGCCCCCTGGTCTCGTTTACTCATATTCCAAAAAATCAAGTTCATCCTCACTGATACGATTTCGTCAGACTCCCGGCTTACGGTATTACGCGGCTTAAAATTCTTTCTAATCTTTTTGGTAAGAAGAGCAAAATTTCATATTAATAAAATTAATAATTTTAAATAAACTTACCAAAGAATATTTATTTCATTTACACTACTGACAATAATAATATTAATATTATATTTTCATGACAGTTCCATTAAATGAAATAAAAAACAAGGATATTTATTTATTATTTTGCAAAGAATAAAGGATTAATATGAAGCTCTTTTTATTCATGTAGACTCAGAAGACTTCAAGAAGTATCATCTATTTGATCCAATATATCCACAAGAATTTCTCATTTAATAATAGGAGATATAGGTAAGAGAAATTAAAAAATATTTCTCTCCCTCGTCTCGTATTCATTACAATAATACCAAGTCGTTTGAGATTTCTATGTTTAGATAGGTTTTCCTTAAGAGAATGTTTACAACTTCTTCAATGGAGAATCATCGCTTTCCTGAGTGAAAACTAATATTTTTTTTTTTAATTTTACATGCTGTCGCCAATTTATAACTCAAAGCTTGCCTTTCGAGAATATTTCCATTTCTCGTCAAATGAGATGAATTTTTTATGGTTGACTATCAAAAATTTTATCAAAAAAAAAAAAGCATAAGAGAATTTTGACAGGGAAGGGGTTGAGATCGGAATTATTGGCTGAAAAAGTACTGACTCGAGCATTAAACATAAAAATTTGTTCCGCGGATAAAAAGGTTACCGTCTCTCTTCTATAATTTAAGAATTAGTATTAATTTTGTTTTACTTGTGTTTCCTTGATATTAATATTAAATTTGTTTTTTTTTGTCTTCATAATTGAAAGAAAGTATTGAGATGAAACAAACGATAATTAATTGAATCTAAAATAAATTATTAACTCTATATGTAGGCCTTATTCCTTATTTGGAACAATAAAAACAATGCAACAAATATCTGATTAACACTAACATAATTATACAAAAATTTATTATGTGTATCAAATAGATTTTAATTAAATTCTTCGAGGTGATGGTTACATCATATTAAAAAAAAATAAAAATTCTTTTTATATTTAACTTATATAAATTATCAAAACATATTATTCCAAATGATTGATATTAAATATTACAAGGTCCTTTGGAAGCGTTAAAACAGACCCCCTGTAGTTAGGCAACCAATAAACTTTTGTTTAAAAAATATCAGCTACAATTATTAGAAATTAAATATTGACAATTGCAAGTCACTAGCTCTTAAAATATAAAATTTGCAACAAGTTTAATAAAAATGAGAAAGTAAAAGACTTCTCATAAAATTATAAAACCTACTTGATTTTTTTAAACAAATAAATGTTAATCAATAAAAAGGATTTTTGGAAATGGAAGTTACCGTAATTTCAACAAAATCCTTAATCTCACATATCTTATGAAGCTTTCAATTATGAGATTGCTCTCTCAATTTTCAGTTCATTAATAAATATTTTAAAACTAAGTAATCCATTTGAATTTCATTTGCGATCATTTACGCATTAACATAAGAGCGCAATTCATTATCTATTAAATGCCAAATTTATATAGCCCTAATTACAATTTGTATTCTATTGTACGGTATAAATGATAAATTAAGAAAAAAGAAAAATCAAGTCCATTTTTTATTTCCATTTAAATAATATATTATATTCTATTTGGGTATGATGGAAACCGGACTCCCTGATCTAGATGAAAATAAAATATTTTTTATATTTTGTTGCCGATCCTGAAGATGAGCATGCCGGGCGCTCAAACGTCACCAACAAAATATAAAAAATCTGTACAGAAAATATTATCTAGTCTATTTAAAAGATATAGACTAATAATAAATTCCTATAAAGATTCTTCCTGGATATTTCAAATACATCCTAGTCCCTTAGTTTCGAAGGGCTAAAAAGAAATTCTTTTATGATTAATATTATTTTTCTTAAAAAAGACTTTAAAGCAAATGTACACTAAATGAGTATATATTGGAGAGAAAGCTATATAGGATACCTTCTTAAAATTATCAACTGTTTTGCAAACCTTAGTCCAGTAGAAATTCAATTCAGACCTCATTCATTCGGATCCCCAATTACCCTAACATGAAGAGCCCAGCTTTTTTTTATATGTTTCATTAAAGTCTTAGTACCATTCTTTTAAATTATTCCTGGTTTTTCCAATTTGTTTATTTGTAAATGATTATCCAGGCGACCCCTATTCCAAATTAACTCCGCTAATCGAGGTTTTACTGTTATTATATATGAAAAACAAAAGAAAAAAAAATTATTTAAAAAAGTATAAACTTCTTACAGTCCAGAAATCCACAATAAATCACCTCGCGACCTAATTATGATTCTATAGTGTAATATATTTTTTATTTCTTAAAACACTCCTATTCAAAAAAAAATTTTTTTCTTTTTATATTAACTTAATAAGAATATTTCTTAATGCATTTTATTATTATTAAATAATAACATATGTTATTAATCAACTTGATGCACTTTTGCACTTTGCATCATCACCGTCAAAAAGGAAAGTATAAACATAATAAGGCATTTTGAATTTTCTTTTGATCATCCTTTATAATTGTTTTTTAATAATAAATCTTTCGATGAAGAAATCTAGAAAAATTTATTTGGGGCGAATTCAAGACGGGTTCTTAAAACCGAGTTTTTGGAATTTTAGGGACTTGGTTATATTTTTGATGATGCTTTATATACCTATAATAATATATATATAATAATACATTTTAAAAATAATATAGTATCTAACACTGAATTAAATTCAAAATGAGCTTTTGGCTCTCTCCATTATCATAGATGCTTATTTTCTCAAAAACTTGAGCTCCTAAAAATATTTATTTATTTTGATTTCATTTAATGCTATTTAATTTTTATTTTTTCATATTTATTAATAAAAATAGGTTTGATCAAAATTTGAAAGATAAGATTAGATAGAAAAACAGGACTAGTGAAGTCAAGGCTCGTTAAATACAAAAATTTTGCATTTTAAGAAATAAAATTTGAAATTTGAATGACATGGGAAATTTAAATTAAAACTGGGAGAGAAAGTCAGGGGGGGGGGAGCCAGGGCGGCAGGCAGAAAAACTCTGGGAACCCAGAGAACCAAATTTTAAAAAAGTTAAGAAAAAAGCGAAGGAACAAAAATTTTTATGTAAACAAAATCCAAAAATTGGAATGGCGAATGGTGGATGAAAATTTTCGCCCTGCAGGTAGATTCGCAAATGAAATCTCTGAATATTACCATCTTTGTAACATTAACTGCTTAACTTAGAGATCTAGATTACAAAGGCAAGAACCAGGAAAGTATCCAATGGCAGAGTCATGGGACCCGCCCCTCTCCTCCCAAAAACGATCAAAATTACAACATTTTCTGGCGATGGAAAATTTATACTGGACCCGCCTTTCCTTGAAATGCAACGGACAGATATTAAGTTTAAAACTTTTCCTAGACACACTTGGAATTAAATAAATAAATAAAAAAATATATAAATAAGTAAACACAAATCTAACTTTATGTATATGTTTGTTAAATTTATTATACCCAGAGATATACAGAGCCCTTGGATACTTTAAATATATCTAAATGAATTTTGAAAAATAGTTTTTAGATATATCTCTGAAATCATCTATCCGGAATTTCTAAGGAAAATAAATTTTTGATTCAGATCCATGTAAGATTAGTTTGAGGTAATAACAGACACAGGGACTTATGAACAAATTAAATACAATAGCGTTTTTTCTTTGAGAATGAGATAAAAATGAAATCTAAATAAACGAAGATGACAATAAGATAAAATATCAATTGAGATTAATAAAAAAATTAAAAATTTTTGTTTATTTAATTTTTGACTCAGATTTTATTTATTGAAATCTATAAAGAGATTACGGAAGAATTTACATCACTGGTCTTTATGACAGTTGAATATTTAATAAATTTAATTTAAATTACATCAATTTATTCACTCGTAAAAGCCGTGTAAAAAAAAAACCTGTCTTATAATTTAATCCCTTAATTTATTTGAATTGGAAATGATCATCAAAGATCATCAAATTATAAATCAAATAAACGAAGATAACAGTAAGATAAAATATCAACTTACCCCCATCGGAGTTAATCTCGATGACTGTGGTATCCCCATTGGAATGACTCTGTCCATTTTCTGTGCTTGGATTCATGACTTCCGACTTGGCTACTTCCGAGTTGATTTCCCTTTCGTTTTTTTTTTATTTCTTTAACGAGAGCTGAAAGGAAAAGTGAAGCGAAAACTCTCCTTTGCGAACGAACGAATGTGTTGGACTATCCGTACTCACTGAGATTCGACTTATGGGTGCTGCTTCTCCTTCTTCTCCCCTACCTGTCACCTTGTTCGATCTGGGAGGGACGTAATACACCACAATTTAATCCATAATAAATAAAAAATAAAAATAATTCAAGTCATTCACCTGTCTTATAAAATCTTAAATATACATGCCAACTTGTTATTTAATGTTATAATCGATTTATTCAAATGAACAAAAATGGCAAAAACAAGACGGAAGAAATAGAGTTCCTGGAAGTTTAACAATTCTAAAAAAAATGCACTTATGTCAGTCCCTTTATGTCTGTTTGATAGCCATATATGCATAATTTTTTTTACGCTCCTCTTGATTTTTCATTTCAAGTTTTTTTAATTATTTCATCCCACACTCGTCTCTCTTTCTCTCGATTTCTCTCTTCGCATTTTGTTTTATGTCATAGTTTTTACTCGCCTCAAATTCATTTACGTTTCGAGCCCTTCAAGGCTCTCCCTGTTCTTAAAAATTGAAAAGGACCCCATTCACCCTCCCCTTTCGAAAGAGTATATCCCCTTAAGCAAAATCTTGTAGTCAATTTTTACTTTTTAAAAACTAGTAGAGAGCTGAAATTTTGAATTTCGGCTCCGTTCCAATGATACCACAATATAGTAAAAAATAATTTCAAAAAATTTATTGGAAAGGCGATAAAAAACAAATTTTGATTCCGAGTGGTTACCACTCCCCTAAATTCGAAAGATTTGTTTAAATAAATTAAAAATGTATTTAAAAAATATTAACAAAAAAAAAAAATAAATAAATAAACTTTTTAATTAAAAATATACTAAAAAAATCATTTTTTGTAAAATTAAAAAAAAATCTTTTTACGTTTACCAATCGCCTGAAGAAAAAGAGTGATACGATCGAGAAATAAACAGGTTGACCCTTATGGAAAAAATAGAAGGAAAAGACTGGCAAATAAAGAATAAGAAGAATGTCAGTTCCAGCTCAGGAAGCTCGTAGTTGCGTAGCGTGGGCTCCTAAGCATATATGTACAGAGCCGGCTGGGGGTTTTGCGGGGCCCTCCGAAAAAAAAAGATGAAATAAGGCATGAACATACTTTTATTAATTATTTATTTAAATATTTATTCTTTAATATCATAAAAAAATATATTTTTTGTATTTCTAGTTATATTTTTAATTTCATCAAATAGTTTTTAATGCGGTGTTGGAAGCCTTCGAAGGGAATATTGGAAGTTTACTGTAAGGATAAGTTGAACTTTGGAAATTCCTTTTAAATTTTAGTATATTTCATTAATTAATAGGTCCATTATTGTTGCATTTTTAAAGTTCTGTTGATTGTTTAAAATATGTTGGCTGTTGGAAAAGCTTTTTTTAATTTCAGCTGATTCCACTATATCTAATTTTCGCCTTTCGAGAATGAAATGTAATAGCTGGTGAGTAGAGGAAGGTGAATGATCATTATCAAATAAATGGTCCTCGAATGCTGGGACATAATCACTTGGCTTTGTAGTCGTCTAAGGGATCTCTTGTGTCCTGAATATCGTTCTTGGAAGGACCTGCCCTAACCTATAATGATCAGTGGTCACATGCTACCAGAAAGAACAGGAGTAAGAGGGAGTTGGTATTTGAAAAGATGCTTGTTGAGGTTGGATTGGAGATTGTACGTTTTCGGGGAAATAAGCAGGAAGTTTTTTCCAGTCATGGGAGGTCATCGGGTTAAGGAAGACTGCAATTGACTAGTTCTAACAGTCGCGAATTTAACGTCATTGGGTTGCTAGGACGATGACTCCCTTGTATTATGGATAAACATGACTAAAGATAAAAGCGTGGGGATAACTTTTAACTTTATGTTTTTTAAAATACTACTATCCTGAATCAATTTTATATTTTATCCAAATTCTTTATTTCAAAAGAAAAAAGTTTCTTTTGACATAATTATTTTTTATTTAACTTTCAAACTCATAAAATTCACGTCTATAGACGGAAAATTCTTATTTTAATTATTTATTATTTCTGAACAATAGTAGTGTATGGTTCTCCATACATATTTTTCATTTACTAGCGAATGGCCTCCATTGCATAATGATTAACAACCTTCTTTGTTATGAATTAACTCTTTGTTTATATAAGTCTCTTTCTTTTAGAGATGATTCCTTTATCATATTTAACAAATGATTAATAAATAAAAGCTTTCCCATGTAAAATACATTAAAATTAGGAGATATACTACTACTCTCCTTTTATAAACGACTTTTTTTTAAATTTTTTCATTATTAAAAAAATCTAAGTATTTCCGTTAAACTTTACGTAATTAGAAAATTAATTATAATATAATTAATTTATAAAGGATAATAAATATTAATTATATTAATGACGTAGTGGTTTCCAATGAATTACTTAGACACTTAAACGGACTATTTATCTATTTTTGCATTTTAAATGTTTTTACTGTTTATTCAAGTTTATTAATTATTTTTAGAAATAATATTTAATTATTGGAATTTAATTGTTTCGTAATCCAAACCTAAATCGAAAATCGAAACCCATCTCTTAAAAAAATGAATCTTGAAAATACTAAGTATATATATTTTTTGGATATAGTTTTATGTAAGGTTTTTATCGTATTTTTCTTTCCGGAGGAGAGAGAGAAAGAAATGCCCTTTTGCATTTAATTTGTCCCTGTATTCAAATAAGAATAATTTTATCCCCTTTTTGATGTCCCAGTTTGTTATTTTGCAATAGATTTTGTTGACTTTTCATATTTTATACAATTTCTTTGGTTTAAGCCCGACACTTATAAGCGGCCTGGAATATTTTTTTTTTTCAAATGTGAGGAACTCAAAACATCTTAGATTATGTCAACCCTTATTCAAATTTTTCAGCATTTCTTTCTCACTTTTGGGAAAAAAAATAGAAAACTAGATTAAGGACAAAAGATCAAACAAAAATTTATTTGGGAAAAAATGAAAAACTTCACAACTAAAGAGAAATTGAATAAGTGATGCCATAATCTAAGATGGAGCGTCCATTCTTTAGTCTTCTTAAGCTGTATTTAAAGAAAAAAGTTATCCCGGGTCGCATATTAATGGAGGTAAGTGTCGGCCTCCGTCCTAAAACAAAAAAAAAAAAAATGCAAAAGAAAAAAACAATACGAAATTTCAATAAAATCTATAAAAGAGATAAAAAAAAAAATTCGCCATCATTTCTAATAAGAATCTAAAGACTAAGAAAAAATTATTTGTCTTCCCCCCTTCTTCCAAATAACAATTCCGTTTATGAGACTGCAAAAGATAGTTAAGCAATATGATATTTACCATAAAAAAAAAAAACAATCTTGAGTAATTTTATTAAATTCATTGAGCTAATCAAGAAGTTTTTAATCATTAAAATATAAGATTAACCAACTATTTTATTTTAAACCGCGGGTTGAATACCCCTGATCTAATTTAAACAGAAAAATCTTATACAAATGTTTCTGTTATGGATAAATTTAGTTGTAATCAGGAAAAATGTGCAACGGGGAAAACAAAACTATTGGTCGTTCTTTCTCAAGTTCGAAAATTGTCAAAATTTACCCGAGGATCTTATAATGATGGCATTAAATGATAAATATTGGACTCTAGAATAAACGTCTTTTTATTTTGTTTTTCTGGTTGAACATCCTTCTCCTTCCTGATTACGAGGAAAATTATTATTGCCAAACCCTTCATCACGTCATTATTAATATTATCATGTGTGTCTCATGTTGCTAATATTAGATTTGTTACGCCCCTCTTGATTTTTCATCTCAAGATCTTTTTTATTTCCAATCCCGCGTTTTTTATCTTCTCACTCCGGGTTTTTGTTTCAAATTTTTAAAATCCTGATTTTTACACGCTCATTAATTGACAAAATAAAGATAACAAAAATATCCATTGGACAAAACATGTATTTACAACTAGAAATTCAATCAAAACAATTTATTTCTACCTTGAAAATTCACTAATAATTTAAAGAAAGGTTATAAATTAAGATAATTATGCGGTAGTGAAGGAGCCATTTGAGAGACTGTCCTTGGATTGGGCCTCCAGCATCTTCCAGGTCAAATAAAAAATAAAATTCCAAAGTTAGAAAAAGTAGAGGTCTCACCATTAAATGTGAGTTAAAAAACAGGTTTGAATATAAATATATATAACAAAAATACGCAAAATTCATCATAAGATTTACCCTACTACACTTATGCTAAGAAAATCCTGCTTATATGAATCTAATCTCTTTTGAAGAATATTGACAGAAGGGGAGAGAAAGAATTGTTTTTATTGCAAATTAGAAAGAATATTTTTTTCTTTCAAATTAAATTTTCCATTTTGATTTATTTATTTAAAATTTATTGTTTTTATAAGTGTATACCCTAACATCATGGCGCAAAGGTTAAAAGAAACCCCAAAGGAACGTCAAATACAGATGTTTTTAAAAATAAATGATTATGTATTCACTCCCTTGGCCCTTGTGAGCTCTCGACCTCCCGCGGTTTGCCTGCCCTTGGTCTAAACATGAGCGGCTTTTGTATATTCATAATTTATATTATACAAACCTTTTAGTGTCACCATTCTCCACAGGAGATCGGTGTTCGTATCCCGGGCAGGAGGGATTTTTTATTGAATAAATATATTTCATGTAAACAATTTCTCAAATAACATTGGATACCATCTCAATAGAGCCCTCAGGCAACTCTACGAGGAGACAGAGTTGCAGTGACACCCCGACCTATGGAAGGGACGTAAAGAAGGATGCACTCTTTGCAAGGAGTAGGCTACACGCCGGTGATGAGAGAGAGAAAAGGGGAGGGCTCGGAACTCCCTCCATTTATATCAGCCACATCCGGCCAACTATAGATGCCCATAAAGATAATAAACGGATGAAAATGAATGACAACCCCCCTAGTTTCTCTGCTAATGTCATTTCCAAATCCCTTATAAACCATTGCCTTGTTTTTTGACCATTGAGCTCGCTAATGAACTAAATGAGTTAGTCTATCCCCTTTTCTAATTCAAAGATTTATTTATGATAAAATTGGCAAGTGAGAAATGACACTCTTTTAGTTGAACGATAAACAAGCGTAACAGCTATAACAATTAAAAAAATTTTTTAATGCAATTCCCATCAATATTGTTCCTCATGATAAATTTAATATCTCTAAAGGTGTATCTTTTGTAATGACTTTATTTTTGTAAAGAATAACTTTTAGAGGAATTGAAAAACCAGAATGTAGTAGATTTGTATTGAATTACTCGTAGAGTGGATAATAAATTAGAAAATACATCAACTATAATATTGACTTTTGGTACCCCTGATCTGCCCTATAAACTGAAAATTGGTTTTTATAGCATTTTTAGAGACCGTATATTAGGAATCCTACCTGTTGTTTTGGATGTTTTCCCACACAGTGAAATACTGTTCCAGTATAAATGAGATATGCGTCAATTGTTGTGGGGAAGTAAAGCATGAAGGTGATGAAATGTGTCCTAATACTTCGAAATGCGCTAATTATTCGGGTTCCCACCCTGCTTCATCAAAGAAGTGTCCCCGGGGGGATTAAATTAATTGAATTTATTTTATTATTAACCGTAGGAATTAAAAATATATATATAAAAAAAAAAAAACTAAAAAGAGTACACCAGTAAAATGGCACAAAACTATTTGGGAGGAGGGGGGATTTCAAAGATCACCTAATAAATAATTGATTTATGTATTTTGAGAAAAACGATAAAAAAAAAAAACTAAAAAAGTACATCACTAGAACCAGTACTCTGACCGATTTTATTGAGAAACTTCAAGGTGCATGCGACGAGTGTACCTAGCTTAAATATAAAATTTCAGCCTCGTACGTTTTTTTCTTTTTTGAGATATCTTCTTCACAGACCGACAGACATTTTTAGACTCAACCTTAAAACTTGTATTTCTCTTGAAATTTCAACATCGATTTTTTTGGCGATCGCAATATTCTCTCACTATATATTCCATATATAGGCAAGAGAAAGTAAAAAAAGAAAAGATGTATCCGAAATTGTAGCCAGAATAGTTATAGAATAATATGAGCGAGGAAGGGTAACCAAAATGTCTCTCCCGCTCCATCCACTCTTAATTTTTTAGTTTATTAAATAAAATTATTTTAAAATTATTTATTTATCATTAATTCTTTTTAAATGTGTATTAAATTTTATCCTCCTCATATCAGGGGAGTCCTCCCCCCCAAAACCTGCCCTTAGAAAAGAGCAAACACCATACTTTTTACTTTCTCTGACTTACAATTAAATTTCGGTAAAGATCAAGTACGGGCATTTAGGATTCAGATTTCCCTTAAAAAATAAAATATTTTTAGCAGTTATATCATTTAGGAATTTTCATTCGAGCATTAATACTTATGATAATAATTAATAATTAAACATATATTTTCTAATTTCAGAAATATTTTTGAGATATATTTAATAATTTATGAGGTGTAAAAATTGGAAGCATTTTTCAATTAGTTTTATCCAGAGATTCACTCTCCTCGAGAGGATCACGCATGCGCAGTTATTGAATGTCTTTTGAAATTAACGGCTGAGTTGGCCATTTGAGTTGCCTATCTTCCAGCAAGCAACAACGAACGAGTTTATACTATCTATGATAGGTATTTAGGTATTATCAAAATAAATAGTTTGTGCAATTTTTATTTTACAATTTTTTTTTATAAAAATAAATTTTTATCTTTACAATATAGATTTTGATTATGAATATAATTATATAATTATAACAACAAAATTATTTAAATTCATTTGAAAAAAAAAAAACAAAAAATTATATACTATAAATTTAACTTTAAAGAATTAACAATAAAATTTGATATGGAAGAACCTCGATAAGTCGGATCTCGATAAGTCGAGAAAAATCAATAAGTGAAAGCAAATGCGAGGTTTTGAAAAAGTCCGCCTCATCAAACGAAGTATAGATACATTTAAATAATAATATTGAGATTCGTCTATCGAAATCCGACCATTTGTAATTGGTGTAAAAGGAATAATTTTTTCAGGGCCAGTCACTTACTTAAATCCATCTTTCATAGTATTTTTTATGTATTTATGCTCTCAGGAGCTTAGCAAAGAGGGCACAAAAATGTTTATTGTTTATATATCAAAATCTATATAGATATACTTAAGAGGTGAACATTCGTATCAACTTTGACCATCTATCTGATAATGAATAAGTAGAAGGCTTAATAAAAAAAATAAGCTCTCTCTTCCTTTTTTCTTGGCCAAAATTGATGAAATTTGGAATTTAAGTTAACTAATTCAAATATAGGACCGGTTCAACCTAAATAAAAAGTATTTAGCTTTTTGATCTCGGGTTGGGTAATCTTGCCCTTCTGTATTTATAACAAAACCACCTTTGACTCGTTGAATAACTCATTAAAAGTTACGAGTATTTAACTCTTAGATTAAGGGTAAGGTTTTTTTTTTTAAATTTTGCCTTGTCTAATAATAAAAAAGTTAATAAAACAAAATTTTATAAAGAGTTAATTATTGACTCTAAATGGAAAATTTTAGATAAAAATATATTGTAGAATTAAATAAAATAAATTTGGGTAAATATTATTTCCTTTTATAGGAACTAGGATAAATAATTTAGCAATTGTCTGCAGAAAGCTTACTAAATTAAATTCAAAGACGGAAAAATTAAGCAAGATACAAGATTTCTTTTGATTTTATTTGATTCGAGGCTCTAAAGACCCTGAGTATACTCTATCTATCATACCATTTAAACTTAAAAAATGTTTCTCTGGTTTTTTATACCCTCAATTGTTTTTTACTTAATTTTTTTTTTAAATATCGATTTCAAATATCATCAGAAAACTAAATGTTTCATAGAAAATAAAAATAACTAATGAAAAACTTATTTGTACATTTTAAAATTTTCTGGTTAATATGAAAAATAAAAATTCCTTTTCCACCAAATATTGATTTTTTATTTTTGTAGATGAACTTTTTTCTTTTTATTCATCTCACAAATGATTAGGAAGCACTATACGCACAATTCATTGTCCATTTGAACTGTTACTTTTCGAAATATATACAAATATTGATATTCAGAAATTAAAAATCATATTTCGAGTTGTAAAAGGACTCTAATGATATTAAATAATCTCAGCAAATAAACTGGGCGGATATTGGGTTAGATATTTATATAAAAAAGTTTATTTTTTTTTTCGGTGGAATGAGAGAAGATACTGGAATCGTTTTAATTAATAGAATGCGAGGTTAACCAAATCTCTGGCTAAGGTGGACCACTGTCAAAGAGGTTCTGAAGGATACCAGCTCAGCATCCTGTTGACTGCAGCGTCCCATCGCTCCAGGACTGGCTCGTAAGACTCTGCCCGCTTTTTATTCGGAATAAATCGTTTCTCAATTCGACGGAATTTATAAATTTCTTCTCTACTCTTCCAAATGCCTGGAAAAAATGAAATTAATTAATTTAATAGGTAATTGAAATTGACAAGATGAACTTTGAAATTTCAGAGTGGTCGGTTTCGAACATTATTCGTTCAAAAACGTTCAATTCGCTATTTGAATTGTTCGTTAACTAATCATTGACCTATTTTAGATATATTTTTTGTCATAAGTTATGGCTATATCAGTCTAGAAGAGGAAGAAAGGATAGTGCATCCAGGAGAAAAATAAAACAATTAAATTTTCGGTCGATTTTAGGCACAAGTCACGCCCTTCCTCAAGTTCAAAAAGTGTTAAAAATAACAGGTTTTTGCTATTGTATTATACATAAAATATTTTAACAATATTTTGAATAGTATCATCAATTTTGTGAAATGTGTGAAAAAGTTCTGTTGAGTTGTTTGCTTCCATATACGTATATACACGAGTGTAATGTTCTCATCTTTCGTGATTTAGAAATGGTTCGAGATGCTCTGCTTCCTGTGTTTTTTCTGTGAGTTGTTCATTATCCGAACATATATTTGGGGCCGAACAATAAAAGTATTTCCGATTTGTTCCCAGTCCGAACTGTTCGTTAGTAGATCCCCCAAAGTATTTTTTTAAAGCAAAAAATCAAAAAATATTAAAAAAAAATATTTACAAAAGGCAAAAAACTCTTTTCAAGTAGAGTTGGAAAAAGAAATTTTTACCACTCTCTGCAAGCACTTCAAATTTTAAATGCTTCTTTCACTCAAACCAAGAGCTATAAAATTTCATCCTTTTACGATGAGGGGTCCAGAATTATAAACCAAAACAAAAGATACACTCGCATATACACATTAAAATTTTTTTTGCATTTTTGAGGTTCCTTTGACCCGAAACGTAGATATTTTTAAAAATTAAGGCGTCAAATTTTTTATGATGAATACTTTCTCCTTACTGTTGTATATAATAGTTCGGAATGGTAAAAATCAAAATCTTTTGGCATTTTTTATTTTCCATTCCTAAAAATACCTTAGCTTTTGTATTTTATTCCGAATATTATATAGTATATAATATTATCAACATTTCCTAAGATCTTTTAATTTTATTCGAAATCCACAATTTTTATCTGATATTTATGAAATAGGGGAGGCTAGATTTATCCTCACGTCTTCTTGTGTGAGCCTTCAAAGATTTTTCCATCTATTTTTCCACATGAAATTTTTATTTTATTTTTTTTTTTTCAAATTCGAGTCCATTTTTCTAACCTAATTTTTGTTTTGTATATTCACTAAATTGACTTTTCTCAGACCCATACAAGGAATGGCCCCTTTTTGTTTTTCCCTTATTCACTCAAACCAATATTTTTTCGAGTTGTATAATACTGAGCATATGCAAAAACAATACCTTATAAATATTCAACATTAATCATGCTCGCTAATTTGAATTCTCTTTAAATAGAATATAAATATAAAGTATAAATTATGATTTTAATTTAAAATATAAATAAACAAAAGTTGAAAGAAGAAAATTGATGCTCTGATATAATTTTAATAGATGAAGAGGCAGCCTTTATAAAAACTCAAAATTGAGTTATTTTGAATAAGATTTACTAGTTCCTCATCAGTCCAATTTGATAGTTATATTTTTGGTCTTCAGCTTATATTTGAAATACATATAAAAACGAAAATGTTGTAAATATATGGGCTCATTGGTGTGTGTGTTGAATACTGTACCATAAATTAACACTTTGTTGCTCTTATATGTATTTCAAGCTGAAAATTAAAAATATAACTATCAAATTGGACTGATGAGAAACTAGTAAACCTTATTCAAAACGACTCAATTTTGAGTTTTTATAAAGGCTGCCTCTTCATCTATTAAAATTATATCACAGCATCCATTTTCTTCTTTCAACTTTTGTTTATTTATATTTTAAATTAAAATCATAATTTATACTTCATATTTATATTCTATTTAAAGAGAATTCAAATTAGCGAGGATGATTAATGTTGAATATTTATAAGGTATTGTTTGCTTTTGCATATGCTCAGTTTTATACAACTCGAAATAATATTGGTTTGAGTGAATAAAGGAAAAATAAAAAGGGGCCATGCCTTGTATGGGTCTGAGAAAAGTCAATTTAGAGAATATGCAAAACAAAAATTAGATTAGAAAAATTGACTCCAATTTGAAAAAAAAAAAAAATAAAATAAAAATTTCATGTGGAAAAAAAGATGTAAAAATCTTTGAAGGCTCACACAAGAAGACGTGAGGATAAATTTTGAGTCTGGATGCTGTGATATAATTTTAATAGATGAAGAGGCAGCCTTTATAAAAACTCAAAATTGAGTCGTTTTGAATAAGGTTTACTAGTTCCTCATCAGTCCAATTTGATAGTTATATTTTTAATCTTCAGCTTGAAATACATATAAGAGCAACAAAATGTTAATTTATGGTACAGTATTCAACACACACACACACACACCAATGAGCCCATATATTTACAACATTTTCGTTTTTGTATGTATTTCAAATATAAGCTGAAGAACAAAAATATAACTCTCAAATTGGACTGATCAGGAACTAGTAAATCTTATTCAAAATGACTCAATTTTGAGTTTTGATTGAGCATCCAAAGGCTGCCTTCTCATCTATTAAAAATAAATAAACAAAAAAAAAATTTCAAAAAGAATGCTATTTCAACTCAATAAGTTGAATAAATTAGTACCATGTGAGAGCCCTGCAAAGAAGGCTGCTCCCATTGCGGAGAGTTCACTGCTTTCTGCCCTTTCAGTGGGGACCCCCGTTAAATCAGCCAGAAGTTGAGAAATAAATTCATTTTTAGATACGCCTCCGTCGATTCGAATGCAAGAATCCGAATAATGAGTCTCCGACTTTAAAGTCTGAAAAAAAAAATTAAAAAATTAAAAAAAAAAGAAATAATTTTGTTATTTAAGAGAAAAATAAAAATAAAAGAAATACTTCATATAGTTGTCGTGCCCGAAATACAACAGCCTCCAGGATGGAGCGAACTAAATGGGCTTTATTCGTTGTAGGTCGAAGGCCAACAAATCCAGCAGCTGCCAAATCATCATTTACTGGCGCCTAAAATAATTATATTAATATTTATTTCATTAGAAATATTTTTTATTTTTTTGATTTTTGATCTCGATTATTTATTCAAATTACCTGGAGTCCAGCAAAGGCGGGAACAAATGCTACATTATCGGAATTTTCTACTGATTGAGCAATTTCTGAAGTTTCTTCCGGCGTTTTAGCTAAACCTTTAAAAGATATTTTTTTTTAATTTAAAATTTTTAAATTTTTAAATATAATAATAAAACTGTTCATGTTGGAACTTTTTTTTAATAAACCAACACATCGAGACATTAAGTTTTTAATGATAGTGGAATATGAACTGAATTTAGTTTGCCTAGCTGGTCATGGATAGGAGCTGCTTTTTTGTGGATGGTAACTTATAGAATATTTCTTAACCCCTTAGCTCGTAAATATACAATTTGGTAATTTTTACCCTTGTAATGTACGGTAATCGTTTATTTAAGATTCCAATAAAATATTCTTTATTTTGAAGCAAAATATATATATACAATATTTTTTTTCTCAATTTTTTCACGTTTAGAGTGATAAGAAACGGAAAAAAATACCCGGAGTTAAAGGGTTAAAAAGAAATCAAACGGAATTTTTAGTCGGTAGGGCCTGAAAACTGAAAAACCGCCCTGACTAAACTTTAGATATGCTACGATCAAAATAGTGATAGATATCCTTAAATAAAGGGTGTCCGATAAAGTGCGCAATTTTTGAAATGCCCGCCATTTCTGAGTTTTTATGGTCTGAATTGGATCGTATGAATGCTGAAGAAGTATGGTTTCAACAATATGGCGCAACCTGTCACACATTTTTTGCAACGATGGACTTGTTACGAGAGAGTTCCCTGTGATATCTCGCAACGGTGAATTGGCCACCCAGATTTTGTGATTTGACATCATGTCTTTCTGTGGGGATATTTGAAATCTCGTGTACGCCAACAAACCACGATATCACTTTGTCGAGATTCAGCGTGTAATTTCAGAACTAGAGGTGCAAGTATGACGAAAATTTATGGAAAATTGCATCGAAAGAACGAGAGTGTGTCTGCAGAGTCGTGAAGGGCATTTGAGTAATATCATATTTCATACATAATCACAGGTAGCATAGACTGCAAAAATATGTAAATATGTGATATGTAAATTACTTAATTTCATCAATAAATTTGTTATTATGCACTGAAAAGTTGCTTCTTTATGGGACACCCTATATTTAGTCATAGGGGGTATGTTTTTGCCTGCTGGAGGTTCGGCAACCAAAATGACCGACTTACTAATAGATTTTTTGATAAATTGTTCGAGTGAGGGCCATGTATGGTCAGTTGTTAATTTCTAGAGATATTTAATAACTAAACGTGTTCTTCTATGAAGAAATTGAGCGAAAAATCTATTAGTAAGTCGGTCATCGGGATTGCACCTTCCAGCAAACAAAGACGAAAGAGCAAATTTTTGGCCCTCCTCGGACTTACCAATTCGAATCGCCCAATTAACAAGAGGCCCTGTGCTATTAGCTGCTCCTTCCATTTGATATACAATCTCCTTACCGATACGCCACGCTACCTGAAATGTCAATTACTTATTTGTATTAATCATAATTAATATGATATAAATATATATATCTATACTATATTATAATCAGAAAATGTTTCTCATAAAGACGTAATCATAGTCTGCTAACAGAGTTTGACATTTATTTCTAAAAGTCAGGTTAGTTAGTTAACTAATTGATTGAAGTATATTTATTAAATAGAAAAAAAAATTTTGTTGAGTTAAAAAAATGTGGAAAATCCATTATAATAATAAAGTAAATAGATAACTTTACCTGAGGATATAGTCCTTGCGATGAAGCATGGGGATTAGAACCTGTATTTACATTGAGGAATGTTCCAGTTCCGAGAGTGATTTTCGTATCTCCTTCTTGAAAGCAGCATGAACCCACCAGTGAAGCGGCCTTAAAATATTTTATAAATAATATATATTGTAATAATAATTAATTTTTTAAAATAATTAATCTAATAATTGATTTGCCCTGTCCCTTGATGTGAGGTCTCGTCTCACATTCCCAAGTTCGCAGGTTCGCTTCCCATCTAGATCGATAAATATTTATTTTTTTTACATTGAATACCAATCTAAAACGGAGTCTAATTAAACATTTTTGGGAGGAGTAATACTCATTCGTTGTTGCCAATTATTTTAATTATTCCTGAGGAGAGGAGACATACCTTGGATCAATGAAACAAGATGTCTCTGTCCCAAGGGACAGATTAATATTTCTGTATTCAAATTATATAACCATGGTATAATTTTTTGTTTAATAGGACAAAAATATAATAGTAGTTTAGGAATATAATTTTTCTACTAAATCTCAAAAAGGAACTTTAAAAAATAGAATTTATTATAAGAGTAATTTTGGAATTGTGTAAATACTTCAAATCATACTTGATCCCACTTGTATTATTAAGTACCTATATAAATTTATCAAATCGATATCAATGTTTATCTAATTTTTTATCACTTTTTAATTTAATATCAAAATATCTATGTAAAAAGAATCATTTACACATATCATATGATAAAAAATTGACAGTGATTTGAAATAGAATGAAATCATCATCAATATCAAAATGTAAAAAATTCCTATAAACTTAAATAATCAAGAGTTATTTTGCCTGAAACTTCCCCTCTCCTCTCTACGATCATAGAGTCAAAACAAAAAATTCAAATCATAGAGAGATGTTAATTTAGCCGATGCGGTATATGAAATATATAGTGGAAAAATAAATAATTAATTTACTTGATCTGCGATAGAACACGCGATTGGAATTTCAAATCCAAGCCATTGAGAATCGATGCAATCAAAAGTTCCAGATGTATCTCTTATCTCTGGTAAAATCCTTTCCGGAATACCAAACAAATGCATCGCCCATCCGGCCCATTGGAGAGTAAATGGATCGAACATCCTATTCAGAAAGAAATTTACATATGAATGTGAGAAAAATATTTACGAAATTTAAAAAATAAATGAGAAATGATTATTTGAATGATGAAAAAGGGCTCAGGTGATCAGAATCTTTTTTTTTTTTTACTTTTTCTTACCTATATATATGTAATATATAGTGAGAAAATATTGTTTTTAATTTTTAAAGAGATTAATTAGTATTATTTATGAGATCATAGTTGATTTTCTGATTTCAAATGAATCTTATATTTATAAGTGATATAAAAATGCTGGCTAAAATGAATAATTTGACCCCCCCCCCCCCCCCTAAATAATAGAAATAAAATTATATTTGATTTTTTTGAATTATACTATTTTTATACCTTGAATAATAATCGCGCCTGACTGTGGCGAATCGCAAACACAAATATTTCACTGTGTTTCTGGTTACCTTTTTTTCTAATAAATCCTCAGTTATATTTCCACTAATATATGTGTTTATACCATATATATTTACACTTTCATCCAACATATCGACGTTTTTTATACCAAATTATTAAATTATTTCGTTCTTGCTTGCTGGAAAGTATGCAACGCAAATGACCAACTCACTAATAAATTTTTGATTAATTGCTCCTGAGCTGACCACGCGTGTGTTGTAATTTGTTAATGTTAATTTTTAATTTAATTTAACAAGTGACCCGCACATTCAAGTTCAACGATCACCAAATGATGATCGATGAACCTTAAAATTTGGAAGTTCATTCATTTATTTTAATGTATAGTTGTAGATGTCAAATTTTAGTGTAAAGCGCATTTTTGGTTTGGAATATAAATGCCCAAATGTAGATATCACTTAAAATTAATAAATGAAAGTATGATCATTATTATCGAACTTTTTATATTCTATCATATATAATGTAATGTTTAAGGGAAAGAGTAGTAATGTTTGGTGATTTCAGGATTTCAAATTTCAAGCTAAAGGTCGGTGAATTCCAAAATGTAGACCATTGCTACTCTAGAGGAATTCTCGGCCATTTAATCGAAAAACCTCTTATCGATTTGGTCATTTGCATTGCCTACCCTCCAGTATTTCTGTAATTAACGGTATATAAAAAATTAGGAGGAACCAGTCTGAGTTTCTTATGTCAAAATCTATTTTATTTATTCACGATTCATCTTTATTATTAAATTATTTAAGTAAGTTGGTAAATTAATCCATTCACAAGGATATTATACTATTTGAAATCTGCAAAATAAATTAAATGGATGTGGTGAAAAAGGCTGCTTCTCTCATTAAAAAATTATATAAATTACACTATCATTTTACCTAAATAAAATACATACATGGGTATATATAATGTAAAAAAATTAAAAAAATTAATTAAGAGGAACATATTAATCTTAACTTTTTTTAAAGCCTCTTTGTGTTTTGATCTTTTTTAATCCTTTCGGCATCTGGCCATATAGACATTAAACGATATATATAATATATTTATTTACGATACGTATTATCCAGGCATTTGAAAGTTTTGATCATTAATGAAGGTCCATTTGATGATGTGAGGCGACCTTGACCAACAAAACAACAAATTAAGTTGTTTTTCTTATTCTTAATTATACTACGACCTTCTTCCATATTTATGCTTATCAAATAAAAATTATGAGAAACCTGTTGCACCAAACTTTGATATTTGATAAATTTGAGTGAAAAGGTGTTCTCCACCTGCTGGTGGAGGTGGTGGCTGGTGAATGGATTTAGATGAATACTCATAGAGACCCTGTTCCGCTGGCTGCAGAAGCATCGGTCACATGAAGACGTCCGTTGGTCAGACGATACAGCAACCAGGTGTCCACGGTGCCGAAGAGGACGTCGCCGTTCCGGGCGGCAGGACCCAGACCAGGAACATTTGTAAGGGCCCAAGCCAGTCGGGGAGCCACCTGACAATTTATATAACTTATTAATAAATAAATCATCTTCTCTTTTAATGGAGGGCCATTAAATCCACTCAAGGAAATAAAAATAAAATTTATTTTTTGTTTCGTTCCTACATATTCAAGTCCTAGGTGGTTTTTTATAGTTAACATTTATATTATTATAAGTATATGTTATTTTATGCTTGAATGGTGCTTATGTTTACATCACTTATCTGGAAATATTTTACCTGAGGATTTGTGAGTTTAATGACGGAACCGGCAAGAAAGCGTTTAGCTCGGGTCATAGCATAAAGGCAGGAACAGGCACCTCTCAGCGACTGCAACAAAATACCACCAATGATTATTAATTAAGTAAAATTTATGCTCCCTCCTATGGTGCAGTAATAAAGCTTATCTAATTTTGATTTCAATAAATTTGTAGATACCTTCTCTAATATTATTTAATATGGTTCGGTAATTAAAGATAGTAAATGTGCCTAATATATTTCTAATGTCATTTCAAAGAGGCAGAGTGTAGCGGCCTCGCTTCCAGTTCTGTGACTCGCTTAAATTAATTTCGCTTTCAAAATAGAAAAAGTCTATATGAATGTGAATATATGTTGAAAAAGACAAAAAAAAAAAATTATTGCAATTTTTCAATTCACATAATTGTATGATTATTTATAGGTTGTTTCAAAAGTTTTGTCGGTTTTTATGAGTCTACTTTAAACTGTAATATCTCAGTGAATACTTATTCAATT
>JAAAKE020087799.1:0-43520 GCA_010014785.2 Anisolabis maritima | reverse complement strand
ATGCTTTCCTTAAATATCAAAGGAGAGAAGAGTAATTTACTTTCGTAAAAGAGGCATTATTCATTTAAGAGAAAAAATTATAAAAATCAGATAAAGATACCAAATTTATTATGTAATTATATATTATTATTTATTATATAATGTCTTCTTAATTGCTTAAAGGTAAAGTTTTCATTTTGTTTCCGTATCTTCTTCATTTAATTTTTTTAATATTTTCAGATGTCTGTTAATGTATTAATGCCAATTTTTTTTTATTATCGAATTATAATATTTGTTGGTGGGATTGAACCCAGAATCTCCGGAGTAAAAACGTGTTAGCTACAATTTATTAAATCAAGATAATGGCGTTTCCTCTTCAAGTTCTTCCTGCTGAAATGAGTGTGTTAGAGTCGACCTAAAGGTTGATATCTTCTTTGTCAGTTTTTTATTCACCAGTGACTTATATCATGAGTTGATAAATTTTTGAGGGTTGTTTGATGTGGTTCACTGTGATCGGAATGGTGAAAGGCTATAGGCCCTTGATCTGAGTACCACACAACAAATAAAATATTTTAAAAAATTTCGTATCAGGTCTAATTTCATTATATCTTTTTTAAAATACAGTAGAAACAATCTAAACGAAATAAATTCTAAACAAAGGATAGCAAATTTTATATTTATTTCGCAATCACGTCAAAAAAAAATTTAACATATTTGAATTAATTCAGTCTTTATACATCTATATTTTTTTATGTATGTGTATTTATGTATCGTGTTTTAATTTTTTTTTTTTTTTTTTTTTTAATTTTTCTCTCCTTTTTTTCCTATGTCTTCGCGCCCGCCTTTTTATTATTTAAGGGACGTAAGAAGAAAAGTAAACTCTCCCTTAATTTATTTTTTTAAATCATATTGTATTAATCTCTTTGGCATCTGAAAACATATTTAAATATGTTTCAATAAATTCCAAATGTGTCCCAAGAAGGCAAGAAGGCACGTGTAGTTGATGCTCTCTATCAAGACATCAAACTTAAAGTTCTTTTCTTTCTTTAACGGCTCTGAGGGGAATCGAGGGCTTTTGATAGCAATGAGGCTATTTTGAAAATTAATCATTTTAAAATATATATCCTGGTGTAGGCAAATCTTAAACTAGCCGAATTGTTTACTTCCAGTGCGATTATGTAATTGTGTCAGAGGTTTTTATTAATTTTTTTCCTCTAATATTTATTTTGTGATAAGAAGCAAATGAACACCTAAATGAAAAGCACATAATGTACAATAGTTTTCAATAAAAATATTTAATTTCAATAAATTCCAAACCAACATTCTTTTAAAGTTATAAACATTGTCAACATCTTAATTTTTAGACCATTATCAATTATTGAGAAAGCGATGATTCTCGACTGACGATGATATTAATCAAAGAATATTAAGATAATAAAGCAAGAGCGAGTAAAGGGGGAGGGTCTGTTTTGGTTGATGTTTGCTGGTCATGTCGGATGTAGAGGCCAAGCCAAAGGTGATGACCCTGTTCTAGAAGCGACAGATGCTGCTGCTACAATACACGCCTTGTCTTAATGCATTCAACTCGATTCATTATCGTCTTATACACACACAGACACACTTAGGGTTATTGCTGCTGTAACTTGATCTTAGCTAAGCTAAACTTTTCCTTCAAAAATATACAAGCTTTTTTTTTTTTTTTTTTTTTTTGTGTAATAGAAACTTCTTATTTTATACAAGGAAAATGATCAATTACTAACTTATGCGTTATTCAATTAAGTTTATTGGGCCGTATCCCGGCTACTGGAATGCAGCTTTCGTGTATGAAGACATATCAAACTCACCCAGTCTTAGTCATCATAGACACACCTTGCATTTATTTATTTCCTCAAGTTTTGAGGGTAGACCAACTGAAAATACGTATTACACCTTCAGCCACTTTAAGAAAACGGCAAAAAATACAAAAAACTTTTTTTAGTTTTTCGTAAATAACTCTCAAATGATATCTCCGATCATTTTTGCTACGATTAGGGAAATTAGAGATTGTTGCATGGAATGAGTGCCTAATTGCTAAAATTCGTTTGAGAGATATAGTTAAAATCAAGAGCAAAATTTGTCTATTTTTAGCAAAATTAATATTTTTTTAAATTTCAATAACTTTTTTACAATCAAAAATTTGAAAGTTATTTTCATGGTCATAATATTCTCCTCTTAATTTTTATATACATTGGTGCTTTGGTTAACGACGACCTTAGATAACAATGTACTTGGTTAACAAGGAGGGGCTGTTAGAAAAAAATTTGGTTAATGTTACCTTCCGCGGTTGGATAACGACATCCAATCCTGGACCGGATTAGCGTATAAATAAATGAAGTGATATACAGTATTAATAAAATTTGGTTTAGGAGTTAATTTTATTTATATTTGAATATACGAATGTGTAATTTCAACAATCGAATAATTTAAAAAATATTTAGTTGATTGGTTTATATATATATGCATGAATCGTTTAAAAGTATATATGGCCTCAAATGCCTGTCTAAAAAAAAGGCCGAATATAAATTGTTTATTTTATTATTCATTAAACATTTTGAAAATCATTTGATTTTTTGAATTTTAACATGAAAGAAAAATCAAATAAACTCGTCCTGACCATTGGAACATAGTCATAGAAATAAAATAAACTTTGATAAAAAAAAGGAGCCCGATATAGAAGGGAGCCTATCAAATGAAAATTATATATTTGGAATATTTGATTAATGGGAAAATATGAGTCAAGTGGCGATCAAGGAGTCAATGTGAGTGAAAATATATTTATTAATATAATCATTAATTAATAATTGTTAATTTTTCCAGAATGAAACTATTTACTGCATACCGAAACTTTATTTTTTGGAACCAATCAAAACAGCAATCAACTAAATGTTTTTTTTTTAATTGGCCGATCAAATAAATTATACAAGTATTAAAAGAATAAATTATGAAAATGACTCGACCAAAAAATTGTATTTATTTATTTATTTAATAAATATATAATAAAGCAAGAGAGAAAAAGAAAAAAAAACGGAGTTTTCAGACATTTATTCCAGCAATTCGGAGCGATGTTTTGGTTCTAGTTTGGGACCATCATTGAAACATCGAACCTCCCTAATATTTTAGCTTATTATTAAATCAGCCAATTGCTAGCAGCTCTAAATAATAAATTGTTTGAGATTATAAACCTGGAAGAAGAATCGAATCACCTTTAAAATTTAACCTTGTTTCTTGGATCGGTCAGCCACAAACCGCCATCTATCTATTGATATAAATTTGTAAAGTTATGATATGCTGATATCGAAATCCATCCCTCAAATATCGACGAAAGGAATGCAGCGGAAATAAAAAATATATTTTAATTTAATCCATAACGAATTCACTTCCCAATTGATTGGAAAATCCTCAACTCTTGATTTTTTAAGACTCGAGACTCGACTGAAAAAAAAAATTAATTAAAGAAGGGACAAAATGGAAATGGAATTTATATTTAAAATATTCAATTTCGTGGGGAAAAAAAGGACTTAAAAATATCAATCCTTTAGCTTGCTTCTATATATTATTAAAAAAAAATTATATCTCTATGTCGCAAGGATGTGACAGATATCACCATGCAAAGACATCTAACAACTTTCACGCAATATAACTTCTGCGAATGAAACTACAACGCTCGTTGTGCAATCCCTGGATTGTGTCTTCACAACTATTGACTTTCTCAAAAGAATAAGCCAATATTTATTTATTTGTTATGTTTATTTTCAACTTTACCTTCATCAGAATAACTCAAAACTAATGTTTTATACTCTTAATCTCTAAATTAGCTTCAGGACTCTAAATTGAGACCAGAACGAACGTAACTTAACTCAGTCAGAAGTTATACTGGGTGAAAGAAAGTGTACAGACGGTGCGAAATCACAATCGCGTCCCACTCCGTCGCTAACCTCTATGTGAAATAAATGAGATTATTTGCCTATCATGGGCTATAATTTGGTTTTCGATGTAAATAATAGTTTGTGAGCTGCAATGAGGAAATATTTTCGATATTTTCGTGATTTCTGTAATTCCCTTTAATTTTTAAAAAGTAAAAATCTAGTATGAAGGCCGCACATCACACAACTTTCTCTACCTATGGTAAGAAAAATTGTGTTATGTGTGATCACACCAGGTTTTTGCTTAAAATCCAAAAGTGAGGACTCCACTCTATTTTTGAGAAGGAAAATTATTAATCTTAAAGCTCATGTAGAACCAATTTAATCAATATTAATTACTAGAGAAGTTAAGAGGAAATCGAAAAAAACTAAAAAGAGTACATGAATAAAGAGGGCCCCAAACTATTTGAGAGTTGATAAAAATTAATTTATTTCAAAGACCTCCTAATAAATAATTGATTTAAGAATTTTAATCAAAATCGTTAGAGTGAATTTTGAGAAAATCGAAAAAAACTAAAAAGAATACATCATTAAAGTGTTAGTACTCTTTGGCCGATTTTATTCAAAAGCTTCTAAGTGCAAGCTAGGCCCATTGTGATACATCTTGGGCTTCTGGGGGCGAGATTATTTCTCACTTGCCTATCCCAGGAGGAGATTTCTTCTGGTATTTTCATACTCTAGATTCGTAATCCGCAGCTTATCCGTCTTAGCTACTGCCTCCTCTTAGGAAGGTACCTAACTTAAATCTAAAATTTCAGCCACGAATTTTTTTCGTTTTTGAGTTATCTTGTTCTCACACAGACACACAGATAGATCATTTTGCGAGACCTCAGAATATATTTTTCCGTTGAAATCTCGACAGCGATTTTTTTGCGATCGCAAGACTTTCTCACTATAATTTGTGTTTAGCAATTTGCTATTCATATTATGTGAAACAATTATATAAAAGATGGAAAATAGATCGTTCAGAAAATAATATGCATAATACCTGACAAATTTTTAAAAAGTATCCAAAATTCAAAAATTAATTAAAACCTATTATTTTAGTTAAAATAGGTTTATTTTGAATGGTTTGATAAATTAATATCAATGTTTTTTTTAACGTAAAAGCTTCAAAAATGTGAGGGTAAAGAAAAAGGACAAGAGGTTCCATCAGGATTTAAAAGGAAAAAAAAACAATTATATATGAGAAGACTATTATTTTTTTGCCTTCTTGTCATTTAATAATATCTCCCTCACCCACAGAAGGGCCTCGCATATGGACACCTCAGATGTGTAAACGTCATTAGCCAAAACAGAGAGAGAGAGAGAGGGAGAGAGCTCTTATCAGTGCCTGCAACTTTTCTCTTCCACACACCAGCCAACTTTTGTATATTATATTAATATTTTCTCTCTTTTTTATCTCTTATGTTTATCATTTACCTTTTTTTTTAATAATTCATCCACTTAGACCTCATATAACATCATTTTAACTACCGATCTACTAAAAAAAATATTATTAATTTTATCTCATTTTAAACTTGTCTCATGTATCTTCTATATTTAGTGATGAATAATAAAAAAAAAAATATATATTGGGAAGCAGTCCGTAAATTAGTTTATTTTTTTAACAATAGTGCCTCTGAAGCAGAGAGACTCTTGCTTCTCAATCTAAGGGTTATGGTTCTCTTCCAGTCCTGAACGAAAAAATTATATTAGCTGCCAATTAATTTAAATAAATATGGTGAGAGAATAGGTCCTCAGATACCAAAAGACTAAAAAAAACGTGATAATATGAGGAATATCAATGAACTCACAAGGGGAGACCACTTCAGTACTTCGAGAATCAGGAGGCCATTTTTTGTGGTGATTCTAAAGACCAAAAATACATGTGTGTCTTGGCGTTTAGTCGAATGCACTTTAGTTTTAGAGAAATTAGTAATTAAAGTTAACCTTCCGAGATGTCCCGATTTATATAAACATCTATTATTAGTCAAAAAATCAGAAGGCAGAATTGAGCAAGGCGCGGGATAATAAATTAAATCTTGAGAGCCCATGTTCCAATCCAATAGATAAAAAATTTTTTATTTTATTAATATTTCATTAATTTAATAATATCATGATCTCTAATCTCTCGGATGGGAGATCTTAAAGTATTAACTTCAACAAATTTTGTATTAATTTAATTATTGTCGCCATTGTCGTATTTATTCTATTTTTGTGGTTGTGGTTGTGGCCTCACCTTATCAGTAAAAAATTCTTTCTCCTATTGATACAAATGATACAGACAGAAATATAGCTCTCCTGTAAAGTATCATTATTTTTTTAAACAAATTTCAAAAATTTATCTTTTTTAAAAGATTCTTAATTCCAAGGAAATCATTAAAAAGTTTTTATAAAAAAGAGAATTTCCAAGAGGGAGGCATCCTCTTCCGAGAAATTCGAAATGGAAGAGGAATTTATATAACTCTGCTCCAAAGTCGTGATAATGGAGATTTTTTGTACTTTATTCATTCTTGTTCACTCGATGTGACGTCACGTTTACGTCATATGAAATACAAGTGCAATTTCACCACACTAATGTCTTGAGACAGTTCGTTCGGCCTAAATTTACGTTTGATCCAAGGGTAGGTGCCAACTAACATTGACTGAGGTGAGCAACGATAGGGGGAAGTTTGCTTACTAAATTTTGGAAAACAACCTTAAACTTCCTCCTAGTATAAGGGAGATCGGGGCGCAAGTTTTTCGCGCTTGATCAGATTCCCTTTCAGATGTCGTCCTGAAATATTCTTAAATCGATATTTTGAAATATTCATTTCTCTATGTATTTTTCCTCTATCTCCCAATTTATCGATTTTAATGAACTAATGCCGACTGATTATATCATTTAATTTAATATATTTCAAATCACTAGCCATTTCAAATAATCACCAAAAATGATCATTAATTCCATTGAACTTTCTCTCTATGTTTTTATCTGTAGAAAATGTAATTTAGAACCATTATAGGAATAATTATTGAACTAAATATACAATAAATAAATATTGAAGTAAAAAATTGGATATGTTTTTTAAAATATTATTATAATATTAAAAAAAAATTTTGTGAAAATAATCAATAACAAATTGGCTAAATTGAGAAGATTATTTTTATTCCTTTTTTTTTCTCATTTTGATACCGCAAAAATCCAAAAAAATAAAAACATTTCTGGACAAAATAGAACAAGAAAGGAAAGAAGAAAGATCTTTTAAATGAGATCTTTTAAAGAACGATTTTTCATTTCTCTATTCATTGATATTATTATTAATATATTTCATAATTGGTTTATAAAGTAAATTCACGGGGTGGCAAAAGGAGATTAGAGTCAGTTTGAAGTAGCCCATATGAATTTAAAAACGCAAGTTTTACACTTTGGTCCAGGAAGGGTTTTGAAATTTTTGCGCTATCAAAAGGAGAAAAAAAAAGCATAAAAATACTCTTCTCAATTTAGCCAATTGTTATTGAATTTATTTTCTCCAAAAAAATTTATTCATATTATAATATTATCCTAAAAACATCTAATTTTTACTTCAATTTATTTTTTAATTATTTCAATAATTCGTATGATGGTTCTAAATTATATTTGTTACAGATAAAAACATAGAAAAAAGCCTAGAAGGTGTGTTTCTTCTATACGGTCCATTGAATTAAACTGAATTTTGGCGTTTCTTTGTTTATCGTTGATGGTTTAATTGATAAATTAATTCACTATTTTGAATCATCAAAGTTTTTCAATGTCAATTTGAGAACTAAATTTCAACTTTGAACATTTGTAATTCCTCATATATTTTATAATTAGATTCTCTCAAGAGGTTTCCCTCAACATACGTTCATTTCAATATAATAGGCATCGCAGAAATCACATATCCTTTATTCACTTGCCTGCCAATTTATTTGTAGACATTTCAGTCTTTATAAAATGTTTAGTGCAAATGTTAGATAATAAAATAATAATTTAATAAAAGCAGATTTAGATTCGAAACTCATAAAGTCATGACCCAAATACCTCAAAGGGTAATAATACCTAATTACTTTTCTTTTTTTTTTGAGCCTAAATGAAGACATTTTTGAAAAATTACAAAATTAACTTCGACTGATCAAGTTAACTAATATAGAGAAAAATTATTTATTTCTTGAATAGTCAATAGTCACACTAATAATTCCTGTAATAATAGACCATATATTGGACTTCAGCTAGGAAAGGCTTTTGGAAACGTAGCTGTAATATATTCTCCTTATATGTAAATATAAGAAATATAGCGGAAGTTTTAGTGATGGAAGCTAGGAACCCAAATCACCTCACTAATGGATTCTTTAATTAGTTACTCCATTGCTTCTCAGTTGTTATAATATCTGCGAATGCGTGGTCCGGTCGGTAGCAATTAATAGAAAAATTCCTTAATGAGTTGGTCATTTGAGTTGCCTACATTCCAGCAACCAAATATGAATGAAATTATGCAATTTAGAGAGATATGTGAAGAGATTTAGAGTGGACTTTAATTTATTATTGTAGAAAATAATTTTAAAAATTTTGATAAACATGCGAAGATAATTTTCTCTTACTTTCATTTTTAGTTTATTTGCATTGAGGACGATCCTATTTTAGAAGGATCGAAATATATAGCCCGGTTTCATTTCTTCCTTATTTTTGTTTTAATTATCCCAGGGGTGTGTATGGAATCCCGAACTAGTGACAGACAAATTATAAGCTGTGAGGGGAAAAAGCCCTAGGAGTGTAAATAAATAGATGTAGAGATAATGAACAGAATGTTTCCTGAAATCCTGATATTCACTTTCAACATAAACAAAAAGATGAAAGATGCTGGACCATTCCTTTTAGCTATCATCTCGTAAGCCTAAATATAAACAAATAATATCAATCCATTTTTTAAATATTTAATTTAATCCAAAAGGAAATTTTATTTTATGTACTATTCTAAAGAAAGAAAAATCGGGATCGGGTTTCTCAGTAGGTTGTTTTGCAGTGGCTAATCAATGCCGTTACACTCGCGACTAGTAGAACTAGTCAATTCCAGTTTTCCTATATCTTCATGACCTTCCGTGATTGGACTATTCTTCCTGTTTGTACGTGACCTCTGGTCATTATAGGTCCGTTGGTTCTTATGCTTAAAAAAAAAATGAATTCAATGGAGAATTATCTTTCAAATGACGTTTAGATCATCATAAATTCCGATTACAATTTTATGTCACCCTTCCCTCTAAGTACCCTTATTTAGTAATTTCAACCATTTCTCTTTTGAGAGGTCTCTCTTCAAAAGTACACTTGCTCTCTACATTGATCTCTTTGATTAGAGGCGATTAGGTTTCCCCTCTTACCCATATTACTGTCATTTCATTTCATCTATCCTTTACACTTGTTATTCTGTACAATTTATTTTACTTTTCTACATTTTTAGAAGAAATATGAAAAATTCATTTTTATTCATTTGAATATGTATAAATTTTTCCGTCATTTTAGATGATCTTTTTTTGCAAAAAATAAAAATATCGTTCAAAAATGAAAAAATAACTATTTAATATATAATAATATTCTTTGATGGGAAGGCACTTTATAAATTTTTCCATTTTGCAAAAAAAAAAAAATAATTTAAAAAAAAAGATAAAAAAATTTCCATTTCAATCTGGATTTGTATAATATTGAATATAGTATTAATAATAGCCAAAGTCAAAGGGTTTAGGGCATTAACCAAAGGGATTATTTTTAGAATTGAAATTCATCAGTATTTGAATAGATATTTCGGGTACATAGGAAAAGCATTTTGTATTTAAGTATTTTATCCCAGAAGAGAAAGGATTTTTTTGTTGATTCGTTTTTCATTCAATTCATAATCCGAATGGAGGGAGGCTCTTGGCTAAAAATATCAGGTTGAGATTATCTTTGAAGAGAAGTTGAAATTACTATTAATATTCCAAGATAGGCGAATCCACTTTTTTGGACTCAGGGTATCTAGAGTTTGAAAAAAAATATAAAATATATAGCCCTTCGTGTGATATAAGAAAGTAACTCATTACTTAATTTCGAGATATAAGTACGATTTTATATATTATTTGGCGAATCCTCCAGGGGCATCAGAACCAAAACGACAAGAAGTTGCAAAGACTAATTCTTTCTAATGAAAAATATATTGGTATAAACATAAACAAACAATAGATAGAGAACCTTAGAAGAAAATAAATTAAGGAAGGGGGCAATAATAATAACCAATAATTATCGCCAACCACGATTTTTTCAATCTTTTTAAACTCGGTGATAATAATTATAACAATTATCTTCAGCCCTGGACAAATTTTCATAACAATCCATTGAGTGGAACGGATATTTTTTTTAAGTCTTCGGCATCTTGGACCATTTAGACTTTAAACGATACACATATATAAATTTATTACGATACAAATTATTCAGACCTATTTATTTATATCAATTGGTGTCGAATATTCCTTGGCTTTTCAGGTTATCAAATAGACAATGTCAATACCTTTAAGCTCTTAGCCAAGGGCTGAGAAAGGAGCGGATTTATTCTATAAAAAAATATATATCGGGTATAGATAATAAACATTTGTCATCCAATTTTGTGAAATTTTATTTAATCTTTTTGACTTTTTTTTTTTTAATTCAATTAATGAAAAAATATTTATTTATCGAAACAACATAACCTGCTAATAACAACATGATATGCCTAAAGGGACAAAAATTTATTTATATTATTTATATTTGCTATTAATATAAATAAATAAGGATGGCCTCAGATGTTGAAAAAGGCTTATAAAAAACATGACGGCTCGCATACTATGGTTGCCCATCTTATATTCCAAGAAGAGTTGGATGGAAAGCGGTGGCTGAAAAGTGCGGGAAAGCTGTGCAACTTCGTTGCCTATTTTTCATTTTAGGCTTGAAGAAGGGACAATCTGTTGCCGAAACGTTGAAATAAAATGTCTCTTTAATTTTCAAATAATTAATTTTTTTATTTCTTCTTTAAATGTCATATTTTAAATGAGAATTATCTCTTAGCGAATATTAATAAAAGCGTGTACGCGCGCGTGTGTGGGTGTGTTCCCAAATAATGAAGTTCAAAGATTGATGTCCAGAAAGCATTCCGCCGGATTTTCTCCGTAAGAAGAAGACAATCATCCAGCCCTCGTTTCCAGACCGGGCCGAGATTTAATCTTAAAGCTCAGGCGATGATGATGATGATTGTTAATATCTCGCAAGCAGACAATGCAAAGACTGGATTCATTCTCTCTTTTGCCAGCTGATTTATCTTTCGATTCCCAAGCAAAAAAAAAGAGAGAGAAGATTAAACGCCTTTTCTTATTTAATTATTATTTTTTAAGGATATTAATTACAACGACAAAAAAAATCTAGACATCTCTCTTTCTTTAAGGAAAAAAAAAGGAAAATTGTCTCACTGGTCTATCAAAATGAAATTACCAAAAAGGAAAATGTATTCTAAAACAAGTCGATCGGACTTGTCTAAAGACCATATAGACTTTAACAATTTCAAATATATTTTAAGTATGAACGTATTATCCTAGAATCATTGGTATCAAATTGATTTAAATAAATTTTCATTGGACTACCTGAGATCCGAACCCGCACCTCTTGGCTAAGGTTATCAAAATTGACAATCGTCAATAGCTTAAACCTCTCGGCTAACGGAGGGGGTTTAATTTAATAATTAAATTTTAATTTAAAAAAAAAATGTATATACACTCCGATGAAAATATATTTATATCAATTGGACATGCCTATATCGTAATCTTGTATATTATATATCGTTTAAAAGTCTATATAGCCTCAGATGCCGAAAATACTTTTTAAAAATTTAATTAATTATATTCTTTGCTTTTGTTTATTCATTTGATTTCCCCTGATGACTATATCAGCAATGGTCCATCAGCTCAGTTCTTTGGTGCAGAGATAGAGGTCTCGCCCCTGCTTACCAAAGGTCACTGGTTCGTTTCCCGTCCTGAGCGACAAAATTTTATTTACATTATATTTATTGGCAATAAAAAATTAATATATATGGACACATATGATGTTTTCCAAAAATCATCAAAATCAGTTCTTTGCATTCATTTTATGTGTGCAAAAATTCAACATAATCGAATAATTATTTTTTGAGTTATCGTGAACGAAAAAAAAATTATCACATCGTCATTCCAAAAAATACTTAAGGCTCAGGAGACCTCAAAACATATATTGCCAGGATTAGTTCAAAATCTGTTAAATAATTTTACCATCCTTTTGCTGTGTGGTCGCTGCAGAATTAACCTTCTGAGCAAGGATGATGCTTTTTATAATAAATAAACAAATAAATAATAATTTCTATAAAAAATTCCCATCAAAATGGAAATAAAAGTGAAAAAGTGAAATTCTAATTCCGATTAAGAGATTTTGTACCAAAAGTTGATAAAGAGATATCCTCGATTAGTTTAAACGAATGATAGATCCGTTTATCTATATAGTGACAGGTGGACATCAGGTTAAAAATTGTTGATCATTTTCAAAATAGCCTAATTGGGGCTTATGTAAAATCTCTAAAAGTCCATTTACAATACCCAGGGGGAAGTATTTTATTTATTTATTTTCAGTAATAATCTTATTTGATACATATTTATAATATATATGTAGGTAACTTTAAACTATTTTTCTGAGGATTCTTTATAGAGAAAAGGTGAAGGAAGGAATTTGCTATCCGTCTCAAAAGAATTTGGACAATTCATCTTAATGGATAACCCAAATATTTTGCATAGAAAATTTTATGTGTTAAAGGATTATATAATTTGAAGATTTTGTTCTTCATGTACCTTTTCTAAATATCTATTAAGATGAAACAATAGAGAGCGTTTGAACAATTAATAGAGAGACCGTTAGTATGTGTCGTCAGGTTTAAATAAAATTGCAAATTTAGAGGCGATCGATTGCGTTTTATTTAAAGCTAACGCCATATATATTCCTTCACCCTCTTCATTGAATCTAGACGGAGGTTGATTAATGAATAAATAATTAAATTTATAATTGTAGATCTCTAAATGCAACACTCTGGAATTTTTTCTGAATAAGTACACGTAATAATAAGTGCCGGAACGTTTTGTTTAAAACAAATAAATTATATTTGTATTTTATTTATTAGAAGAAAATCTCTTTATCTCCCAAGGAATTAGCTTTTTTGACAACAAGACAAAAATTAATACGCTAAAAAATGCAACTAAAGACTTGACAGCAAACAGAAGCCAAAAAATTTCAGGTTAACAAAAAATATTTTACTGATTAATTTTTTTGGTGGTTTATTTTTTTAAAATTTTTAAATAATACAAATTTTCGGTATTCCCACGAGGAATGAAAGAATGAAATCAACAATGTGGTGAATAGTCAATATTTACTCTTCGTGGAGGTTTTATACCCGCAAGGACCAACAAGGTCAGAAGGACAAGAAAATGTATGAGCTGTCAATAATTAATTGAATCCTTTCGACAAATGTCATCGCCGGGGCAGACTGCAAAAACATAATTAGAACTTCAACTCAATAACTAGTCGGGCCTCGACTTACGAACTTTTTATTTCTATTCCCCTTTTTGAACTCTACATTCGAAATTTATTCTTGAAATATGAATCTTTACAATATTTTTAACAATTACAATACGTATTTTGGTTAGAAACATTTTGATAACGCTTTGGTAAATTAAAAACGTCATAATGCCTGCCGCGTTTTTTAATTGAAATTTATTGCACTAATGCGTCATAAAATTTTAAAAAGCTGTATCCGTTTTTTAAAGTAGATTATATTAAATATAATATAAATAAACGAATAATTTTTAAACAAAATGCATATTGTTCCATTTTTCCCAAAAATTTCAAATCTGGAAACGGATTAATTGATTTCCCAATAGATAAATAAAAAACTGGGCTTCGAGATTCGAACTGTGACGGGAACGAGTTCTGTTGGCAAGTCGAAGGTCCACCGTATCGTAACGTATGTAGATCCTTTAAAGTGTTAGATGACCCTCCAAGACGAAGAATATTTAAAAAGGCCAAGCTGTGGGAAAAGCATAAACATAAGATAATATCTTTATAATTTTAACGAGATATCGTCTTTTATTATATTTAACATGCAGCAAATTAAATAAATAAATAATAATTTCATCCACTATCCACACATAATAAAAAATTGTAAAGGAACATGGTGTAAAATGATATGGAGAGATATTCTCTTATTTTTTTTAATCATATTTTTTTTTCAGTCAGTTTTTCTTGATTCTATGATTTGAGACCATTACTCCTTATGGGTATAATTCCTCCACGAAGAGTAAATATATTGTATATAAATATTTGTTTGTTGCATATAGCACAAAAGAAATTCCCAGTTGCAAACCAGAATGTAATAATAATAATAGATATTCAGAGAGCTTCCTCGCCCTACGTGTAAGAAGTCGTCGTGTTGTGTGTCTTGTTGTTTGATCAATAGTTTAGTGTTTAGATTTAGATACAGAAATGAGATATATTTACCCTATAGGGTGTTTCTAAAAACCGGGTCACACACCTTACTAAATAAATTAAAATCTCTTTATCTCTTTATTTTACTCTTTTAAATTAAATCTTTTAAATAAGAACATTTAATTTCAATGGAATTTATTATTCTTTCTTAATAAATAAAATTATTTGGCTTGAATATGAGCAGAGGTTCCTTCATGATCTAAGGGGTTTCCTTCCTAAGCAATAAAATTTATTTTAATTATTGTATGGATGGAGAGTCTAAATGACTGAAAAAAAAAAAATGATTAAAAAAAATAAGAGAATATCTCTCCATATCATTTTACACCATGTTCCTTTACAATTTTTTATTATGTGTGGATAGTGGATGAAATTATTATTTATTTATTTAATTTGCTGCATGTTAAATATAATAAAAGACGATATCTCGTTAAAATTATAAAGATATTATCTTATGTTTATGCTTTTCCCACAGCTTGGCCTTTTTAAATATTCTTCGTCTTGGAGGGTCATCTAACACTTTATGGGGAAGTTCAAATCTCATTTATGCAACATTTGAAAGAGTTCTTTGCAATTATACCTCGTAAACAAAAAATAATAAAAGTTTTTAATAAGATGAAAATATCCTAAGAGAATCCTGATCATTAACACCACTTTCTTCGAATCCTTTATTAAAATATTTCATTGTGGGAATTTGAATCTAGCTCAACGGCCAAAACTGCGAGCTGAAAACTCAACGGGTCGGGAGTTCGCGTAATTTTTTCATGTTTCCAAAATTAAACTAATTGTTAATTAATGTAGAAAGTAAAAAGAGAAGAAGTTTTATCACATCTCTAATCTCTAAAAATGTGCGAGTCCATAGAGATTAAAAAAGTTGGTGTAAACACACACATACTACGAGAGAAAAATTGGAAAAGAAAAAAAAAATTTTTAAATAGAACTGAGCATTGTGAGAGAAAAGAATCATTAAACGATGTATAATATTAATATTTAAGATTTGCATTAAAATTTTATTCCTGATAAATGCTTAGATAAAATTCTAACCTTTTTTTACTTGATAAGTTATCTCATCATCAGCAAAATTTTATGACAATTTTAACTTTTGGATGGTTGCTTAAGAGAAGTGCTCATAAGTCCTATTTCCTAATCTTCCATTTGGAAGTAATTGTGAAAAAAAATTTTATTTTTTATAAAATACAAGTGACATGTGCTACGTCATAATAATAATAATAATAATCTCTCGTAAGTCGAAAATGCATTTAATACATCTAACATAGCTTAGTGTAGCAGCCTACCTTAAACGTGATCAGAACATTGATCTTCAGTGTGGCAAGGCAAAATCAGCGTTACATTAACACAAAGCCTATTTTATATGCACCTCATATCACTGGCCCGGGAAAAGATCAAAATTCAAATTTCAAATGCGCATCCTGTTTAGTCAAAAAATTACAAGTCCACTCATCGGTAAGTCTCTTTATTTTAGAAAATAAAGAATATTTTACGAATATTAATTAGATAAATAAATTAAAATTCTTTATGCCTTCGATAACGTTTGTATCTTTTTCATAAGAAAACATAAACAGTTAATTAAGGCAAATTTCCAAATTTTTTTAAAAAGTCGAGAGAGCAATAGGTCGAGACTTGGAATAGATAATAAATAATATGACAAGAATTTTGGATCAATTTTAAAAATAATGCAGTCGCATCTGATATAGGATTTTCGAGAAATGAAACATCCCTGTAAAAAAAAGCGTTAGCTTCAGTTATAAGTGTAGTCCCTAATGTACAATACGTAAATTCAGTACTGGACTCTCGGTGGAGGAGCAGGGCGAACTACTGCAGATTTGCCAGTTTTGTGCTGACTGACGGACAGTGTTTACAGCGGAAGGAAGCAGCATACAATGGTAACGCCTCAGGGTGGGCTCTGAATGGTCTGCGGACCGACAGCACTCCGTCCCCTAATTCATACCCCATGTGCTCAATACTGAAGAGAAATAGCTGATATATGATCAAAACTAATTCAAATACGCTCTCTCTCTATTTTGCAGCAAAATGCGCAAAAAATAAATAATTCTACAAAGAAAGATTTTTTTTCGTCTTTGTTCCTTTACAATTAGGGAGAGATTAGAAGTTAAATTTTAAACACGGTACCTGGTGGCTGAGAATACCAATTACGAAATTTCCGATATCTACTAAATTTTATTAGAACGGAGAATTGAATTAAAAAATTAGGGAGAAAAATAATGATAATAATAATGGAATATATCAGTGGTCCTCTTTGATTTTGGCTTAAAAAGAGAGGGTGAGCGCGAAATACCTTGTATATATATTTGATTTCTAATTCCTCGTCGAAATAGAAATCAAGTTGGATTCAAAAGCTATAATAATTACCTGCTTATAAAAGGGAATTAATTATGGAATTTCAAAGGATATTTATATACGAATATAAAATGACTTTTCGGAATTTTATAAAACAATTTTTTTCTTATTTTATCAACAGAATTAATTTATATAAAAAAAAAAAAACTTTTTGAAGTAATGAATTTAAAAAATTTCATAAATATAAAGAATTTTTATAAAAACGTAAAATTTTATTTTATTTTAAATAATCAATTCGGGGACGAAAACAAAAGTGTTTTATATTTAAAAAAAAAAATGTGTTCATTGTTGAAGTCAGGCCGATTTTGGAATCCCAAAGAGGTGTTGAGTCTGGGCCGTCGTCTATAGCAGTGGTTCCCGGTGGTAAATGGTTTATCGAAGTTGACTAGGAGTAAACTCCGAGAAAATTCTTTTATCTCTCCAATTTCATTTGGATTGTATACGCCTACCTACCGGAGCCTCTGTTTATTTACCCGAGGAGCTTTCGTGCACAGAGACACAGCTCAAACTCAGCCGACCAGCTGCATACTTTTTTTAGTCTTTTCGGCATTTAAGGCTGAAACGACACATTTATTTTTCGATACATGTAATCCAGATATATTTATTATAATCAATTGGTATTCAATTGATTGTCGAACTGCCTGGGATCCGAACCCACACCCATTGGCTTTTAAGGTTATCAATTCTGACAATGTCACTCTCTTTAACCTCTCGGCCACAGGGGGCGGGGGCTAGTGTACTTGTCGTCGGCATAAAGATGTTGTCATTCTGTCTTGAATTTTTATATCAAATCTGTTATTATTTACCTCTACTAAATAAAGTTCCTTTCAAGTTTCCTCCTCTGACCATTTGAACTCACTATTCACTTGCAAAGACAAAAAAATTATATTAACAAATATATTATTATTTTGTTTATTTATTTATTTTCTCTATATTCTGAAAATCACTTATAAAACAAGACTTGTTACTTTTTGTGAATGGAACTGAGGTGGTGTCTGGTCAGTTAACGCTCTCCCCCTTGAGTAGAACACATTGAAGTAAGTACTTTTATCGAAATATCAAAGTGGAAAAACCCCAGGCTTAATAATAATGAGTTTTAAAATAAAATTTTAAATGTCCTTTTTCTCTAAAATCCCAACCAACAAACAAAAGTTGTTTGTTAAATAAGTAACCAAGTGTAAAAATGACTCGATGATATTTTGCGACTTTCCATTAAGATTAAAAAGTTTTTTATTACTTGAAAGTGGGAAAGTAAGTGTGTAATATTTGAAGTTGAAGAATCAAAAAGTTAATTATTATTTCCTTCTTAAGCTAAAGTTTACAAAAAAAAAAAAAAAAAAAGAACGAATGAATGAATTTGAATGTTCATCTCACCTAAAGCTTGGCATTGTAAAATCTTGGTTCTGCCTTCGCTCACGATACTGCTCGATGCCGACGGTTGAGTTACGAAGCGCGGCGCCTGAAGAGCCGCTGTAACAGAAGAGCAAATAGTTGAAATGAGAAAGCGAAGAGAGAGAAATCTCACTACTTACAACAATATTAACAATGTCTTATTGTTTTCATTTATTTCGTAAGTGGGAGTTTTAGAGATTGGATTCTATTACTTCCATCTATACTTCAAACTCAGCAGCACAATCCAGTATGCCTTAGAAAGATCTTAATTAAATGGGAATTTTACTATGCTTTTTCATGTGGAATTTCTATATTAAAATTTTTCTTAAGTGACCAATTCAAAGCCCTCCTTTAGTTCTCTTAGTTAAACAGTCAAGATTTTCTATATAAAAAACAGAGTAAAATTGCCCTTAAGATAATCTTTGGGTTCTAGTTCTTGGCAGAATAAGGAGAAAAGCACCAGAAAAAGCAATGTAACAATTAATTATTTCTAAAAAGAATAGACAAAGCTAAAGCTTGTGTAATTACACCAAAGGCTTCTCAGATTCTCCTCTTTCAATGCTTTATGCTTAATCGGAATTGGCATATGGAGAAAACGGAGAGTGGGAGAAAACTCGCAAACGCTTGATGAGGGTGGAGAAGAAATGTCTTACCATATTAGTTGAAGCTTGGTTGCCATCTATACCTAACTACTAGATATGAGTTCCTATTTGGGCTGGTGCGGTTGCATTGGTTCCTAACGCAGATTTATTTCTTTATGATGTGAATGGAGTGGTTTAAGAAACGAGAAGTGTATCAAACCTTTCATGAAGCCTTAGATCTCAATATTTTAAATAAAAGAGAGAACCGGGTTTAATGATGTTTCAAGTAATCAGCAGTTTTGATGGAAGAAAAATATCGAATGAATCGAAATCAAGGTTCAGGGAGCGTATTGCAATTCCCATTCTCCCTAATGAATAGTTCCATTTGGTGTTTAAATTTCACTCTAAAATAGATGCCACATTTGTACAAAAAAAAATGAACAAAATTCTTTCTTTCTTTAAAGTCTTAACAATCTTAATAATTATCACTTCAAGCTTTTTAACCCTTATTTTCTTTATTATTACAATTTTCAAACTCCTGCTTTTGAAAAAGTTGATTTTTGCTATTTTTTATAAATAAATAAAGAGAGAATGTTTTGTTGGGTTAATTCGTAAGCTTAATTTAATGAATTCTAAATAAAATAAATTGGAACAAATTTACAAATGCCGCTATATACTTAATTCTTGGGACAGAGTGAGTATTAATTTTATAAATATTATATTGTTTTTCTTTAAATGATTGATTCCTTATTCCCTAGAGGGGGGTCAGTTCGCCTTGCTGGGCGCGGTGGCCGCCGCAAGGTAGACGACTAGTGATGAAATAACTTGTAAGTTTTAAATTGAAGGGCAACGAGAAAATTGCAACTAGCATTTTATCTCTTTCATAGTTTTGTTTTATTTCTCAATTGATGTTTGAAACCCGTTTAGGGTAGGCCTACTGAATTTCATGGAATACCAACGGATGAAACCTGGATAAAAATAAAAAAAGAATCAACTTGATCTTGTTTTCTACTTTTAGTGGTATTAATATAAATCTTTTTATTTCATTTTATACTCTTTTCAACTAAACAGAAATCAGTCACTGGAATGGACAGATATCGTGAATGGAGCAGCGGTCCCCCTTTTGTTTTCGCGGACCGCCAAATGACATTTTTTCGGGGAACGGTAAAGGGAAAAATTAAAGAAAAAAGTTCTCAAAAAAAATAAATAAACTTTTTGATTGAAAGATTACAATCTGAAATAAATAATATCCATACATTCTTTATAATAACAAATGTAAAAATTTGAAACATTTGGACCAAATAAGTGATAAAAATTAAATTTTTTATTTTCTTTGCGGACCGGCAAAACTTTGATGGACTGGAACCGGTCCGTGGATCGGCAGTTGGGAATCAGTGGTCTACAGTATTTGGAAACTTTCGCGCATTTTAACTTCTAACTCAGTGAAGCTAAACTCGTGCTCTCACTGGATTGCAATTGAAGCTTATTTTCCACTGATACATGATTTCTATATTTAGACTTGACTTTTCAAAATACAAAATCTATAGATTATATGCAGGACTGTCGATTGAGACCACTACGAGTGTATAGCTTCACTGAGTCAAAAGTTATAAGCATTTTAGGACGATGAGAAAAAAATCACAGCGCGTTCCATTCCGTTGCTCGAATCCACATGGATGATTTTTGGACTGTTGTGTGCTAAAATTTATTTTCTATGCAAATAGTTTTTGTGCTACACTGCGAAAATGTATCCTCAAAATCCTCCGTTCTTTTCCCGTCCCTATACAAGTTTTACTTATTAGCTTATTATATGAACGACGCATCGAAGGACCATCCAGATATAATATATTGCTTGGAGCCTTTTGTATTTGCATTTTTGAATTCTTTCAGTTAAAAAGGAGGAGAGAGGACCTTGGCAAGGCTGTTGGTTTTGTAGAGGAGGGAGAGGATGGCTTCCGGATAGATGTACCACCTGGCATCGCACTAGCTCCGCTGTCGTCTGGGCCCTCAAGCCATTGACCTGACCACTCTCTGAACAGACGCCATTCACTTGTTCTTCCTTTCTCTCCATTCTTTCAGCAAAAAATCCAGAAGCGACAGCCTCTTTTGGTCTTTCTTATTTTCTAAGGAACCGATCACAATCGCTATACTTCAATTTTTTCTTTCTTTAAAAATTTTTTTGGGGATCCGAAAATCTCTTTCACAGGATCATTGGTCGGTTGAAAAGATCACAAGCTTCAAGAAAAAATATTGAGATTTTTTTGTCTATTTGCTGAACGGATTAATTGAAATTGTTTTCTCACTGTATAGGATCTAGTAGAAGAGAAATTTTTTCTTGTTAGAATCTGGCATGAAATTAAGAAAAGAAGAAAAAATATGATGAGTTCTTCTAATTATAATGGAAACTATTTTATTTTTTGGAAACCAAACACAAAAGCCACAATTATAAAAGAATTTAGGAAGATTAGAGATGATGATCTCTACAAGAAGTGGTAACATTCCTCTTAATCCGGCCATTACAGCAAAACCTTTTCTCGTTTTATTATGAGGTATATAGAAGAAAATATTCAAACGAGAAGAATGGCAGGCTGATGAAAAAAAGGTGACTGTCAGGGGCTGGGGAACAAATTTTTTAAAGGAAACTTGCAAATTTAGTTTCTATCTAGCAGGCAATTAATTTATCCTAAAGAAGGGTGAGTATAAATAGGCAACCTGCGGCCCGTGGGCGCATAAGCCCGCAACCTTGCTCCAAATACATTTAGAAAACATTTTGTATTTTTATATTTGTTTTTCCCCAGAAAATAGCATCACTGCTTTTGAAACTTTTGTTATCTTTGACCTGGCTACATTCTGGAATCTCTTAAGTAATGACTTCTTATAATGTATTAAGCAATAATCATTAAATAAATTGATATGGAAAAATTCTATTTATCTATAATTCTTAAAAATAACGATTCTTGTTCATGGGATTAATTTTTTAGAACCGCTCGAATTTGGTTATTTTTTCAAGAAAGTTGCCGACCCCTGGCTCATTAAGTGAACTACCCCCAAGACAATTCAGTTCCCTTATTCCTAATATTTTTTTCATTTAATAAAAACTAACAATTAGCCTAATTATTATAATTTGTTTTGCCTTTTGCAAAAATAACGAGGGGGTTCATTGCCTTTGATCAATGAAGACTATGAATCAAAATAAAAAAAGAAATGCAAGTCTTAGTACTAGACTCGAGTACTAAACTCGAGATCTTAGACTGAGAGCATTTGTCAAAAAAAAATCCTAGACTAGTCGGGGCTGTGCTCTCGAATATTTTCTTTGATTAAATAAAATTCTGGAATTAGGTAAGTTGTCCTTGTCCAGTTCTCGTCATCTCCTAATACATGTTAAAATTATGTCTCCTTCCCTTGAATAAACCATTATTATTAAAGATATTCACTGTTTTGTTGGCACTTTGAAGTTCCAAGTAAATTCTGATTTTATATCCTAATGTGACCTCGAATTGCATACTTTACTAATAAAAAGAAAAGACCACACTAACTTTATATGGTGAATGACATTTGTAATAATAATGATTTATAAATTATCTATTTTATGACCTTTTTACCTTTTTTTTCTAGTTTTCTAATAAAACGGCGATTTCAAGCCTGAGGCCATATAAATAAATCAAGAGAGGTATTTGAATAAATGAAAAAAAATATCAGTTTCGGTCTAGATATTTCATATGTATTACGATAGGATAGTTTTTTAAATCCCTGGAGGTTGGTCTCTAATTCCGTAATCATTCGCAAACCATTACCAATTAGTGAAAAGTTAAGTTTGCCCTTGAAAATACCTTCAAAAGTAATAACATAAAAATACAGTTATTTAGCGAGAAAAAAAAAAACAATTTCTTTACAATTAAATAAAAAGCAGATGGACAGTATTTTTTCAAAGAATATCAATTTTTCCTGTTAATTACTTTTTATTCTAGGTAATAATAAATAAATACTAGTTCTCTATTTTGCATGTCAATCTCACCTGGCAATTATAATCTTTCTTGTTTACAAGATGTGTTTACTTTTTATCTCTTGTCCTAAATTTCATTTTTTTCAAAGATGTATGAATAAAAAAAAAGTTGTTTTATCCAAAATCTTGCATTTTACTCATAAAACAGCGAAATCCGGCAAAATGTACTATGCGTAACAAGTAAATAGACAAAACCCGCAATAAAAATAAAAAAGGCATCCGTGTTCGATTGCATATTAGAGAGATCGTTGGAGGCGAAGTTTTTAAAAAGTCCTATAATTAAGAAATCATTAAAAATAAAAAATTAACATCATAATTAATTTTGTATCAAGAGAAAATTGATTCAAATTTTCAAATTTTTGCAGCAAATAGAAGAGTAGAAACGGCAGTTGTCTTCCGTCAGCCTTCAACTTTATTGCATATAATGCGGACCATCTCAACAAGATTGTGATGGAATATTTGAAAATGAAAGACGGTGGAGGGCAGCTAAATGACAAATCTTGCTTTTAATATATAAAATTGTGGATATTTTAATATATCTAACTGTCGGTAATATTTACTTAATAAAAAAGTGTGAACAAAAAATTTAAATAAATTTGGAAGGATTAATTATAAGTCGTTAATCTATTTAGTGTTCGATGCCAAGAGAGAAAAAGTTATTAAATGTTATAAAAACTTTTTTCTTTTAAAATACCAGGGGTTGCAAAAATTAGTTCTTTTTTCAACCTAACTTTGATTTTGATTTTTCGATTTATTTTTCGAGCTTCTCTAGACAAGACCTTGCATGCGGAATTGTAAAATCTGTCTTCTCTAGAGGAGCTCTAGCGCAATTAATCGAAAAAATCAAAAACAAAGTTAGGTTGAAAAAAGAACTAATTTTTGCAACCCCAGGTATTTTAAAAGAAAAAAGTTTTTATAACATTTAATAACTTTTTCTCTCTTGGCATCGAACACTAAATAGATTAACGACTTATAATTAATCCTTCCAAATTTATTTAAATTTTTTGTTCACACTTTTTTATTAAGTAAATATTACCGACAGTTAGATATATTAAAATATCCACAATTTTATATATTAAAAGCAAGATTTGTCATTTAGCTGCCCTCGACCGTCTTTCATTTTCAAATATTCCATATTGAGTTAGTAATTTGGGTTGCAAAAACGAACAGATTTCTGCACGTCATGGTAAGCCTAGTTATTAGCTTTCTAAAATTTTTTAGAAAAAAAATTAGTTTGAAAAAGGTTCGAGAGGTAAATGGTTCCCATATTAGAATTTGCATTTATTCAGAAAATCCTTTCTGAAATTCACCAAGAGTAACCAATGTCAATTTTTTTAAATTGACATTTTCTTTTATTAAAAACTTCATTTTGTCAATTTTTCTCAGGCTTCTATTCAAGTGTCACGGGCCTGAAACTAAAGAAATCCAGAGATAAAAAAAACTAGGAATTTAGAAATCTAGCAACAGGTTGGACTAATGACTTTAGGAAGTTTTAATCGAACAACAAAAGTTTCGGAGCAATTGTATTTTGTTTAGGTAGATCAAATCAATATAATCGCAGAACTTTGGTGTGGATTTTGAGCGAAGAGATCTCACGAATTACTTGTCACGGTACATCCCCTGCGCTATCTCAGTCCCCAATTTATACGATTAATTTTCCCGCACTCATTGCGTCATCTGACCTTGAATTTTTTTTTTTGCAAACTCTTTGCAATTTATTGAAGAATGTCTGGAGTATATATATTTTGGAACTTAACAACATATATTACCATTAAATTAGGATACCAGAATATTAACACTATTCATTCATTGCACGACTTTAAATTTATCACTAGATCAGTAGCCTTATATACTCTATTAATTACTATTACGGATAAATGGATATAGGTCAGAGTCAGAGAGTGAATGGGTATATTAACATTATTAATAAAATTGGTTATCAATCTTAGCCAAGATAATAAATGAGATTTCCTTTGATTAAATGGGATTGAAAGCCGCCTTTGGTGGATCGATTTGCCTGCTGCTGCTGCTGCTGCAAGTCGCAACAGAAAGAGAGAGAAAGAGACGTCTTTTTTCCACCCACACAGATACACCTGTTGCCGAATGCACAATGGACTTTGCGAATCGATGCGAATCTTTTATTCAAATTCATTTCTATTTATATTTATGATGATGGTGAGGGTGAAGAGGAGGCCCGATCATATCTTGGGATAGGTATATTTATTTAATGAAATATAACTGAGTATGGATCTTTTGGGCTTAAGGGGATAGAAACTGCTAAGGCAGGAAGTAATCTGAAAATGTGTGTGCAAACTATGCTAACCGATTCAGCAGGTTTTGGACAAGCTTATTAAACATTATGCCTTTCTTTTTAATCATTTCTTTTAATAATCACTCTCTTCGCAAATATTTTAGGTCCTTTTTTCGCAAAGTCAAATTTATCCCTCAGAGATAGATAGTCTTTTGGGCAATGTCATTTGCCATTTGGAAATTACATTGACAATTTAACCAAAACGGTTTTCTAAAAAGAAACCATTTATCACCACTTCAAATTTACAATTCTTCATCAATTTCCTATATTTGGCAACCAGAATGAACCGAGTTTTTCAAGAATGAAATATATAAAATCTAAATAGAGGGCAAATAAACCAAGTGGGATGGAATTCTTTTTTGAAACTAAACTGATCCAAAACGTTTTGATTCCATTCGCATCCCTTCCTCTAAATTTATTAAAATAGATTAAAGATGTTAATTTGTGTGTTAATTAAATTATTAAAAAAATTATTCTTGCATCAGCCATTAAATATACATAAGGTGGAGGATGGAAGATATCTTTTAAGAACTTAATTAAGAGAATTAAGAACTTTTAATGCCTTAATTTAAGGAATGCGGAAATGTTTTTCAATTACTTGTTAATAAAAGGGTAACACTAATAAAAAAAAAACTTTATTGAATTTTATTCAAAATATTTTAAAATTTGTCATATGAGAATTCAGTGGATCGTTTAAGCAAGGCTTTCACATGCATCTATTTGTCGACAAACCTTTGGCCTTAGTCATCCTCCCTTCTGAATTTACCTTTAATCATTTTCATATTCATTTTAGCTAACAAGCTAATCCCTCTCTTCTAATCTAATTTACCCTAAGCCTATAATCTATTTGAGATAGACATTATCGGCATTAACCTACTCTTTTCGAAAAGTATTTCATTGAAAGGGATTTTAGAGGAAAACAACGATGCTTATGAATTGGAAAGAAAAAACAATTATAAAACTCCATAAAATTAAATTAAATAAAGGTCATTTAAATGGGTAGAGATTGAAGAATTATAATGGTCTTAATGGTCTAGATTTGAAAAGAGTGTAAATAAAATTTAAAAAAAATCAAGTGAAAGGGCATTTTCATATTAGAGAAAAATGAAATGTTCATAAGGCATATATCGTCAAATAATCTATAACCTGAAGTGAGAGTGTAGAAAGAGATAACCGGATATGCACCATTCTAAGAACACACCTGGTGCATTGTTAATATTTCCTACCATAGTACCATCGTTTATGAATGGGGGGTGATCATATCTTCCTAATCCTTAATCCTTTTTTATTTACGCTCGAATTTGTCTAAAATGCTCTGATAATTAAGTCCCTCTCTAAATATTTAAAAAAAGGTCCCCTCACAGAGGAGGAGACAAGTGGGAGATGCACTCCATCTCCATCTGGCTACAGAAGGAAAGGTTATCACTGTGTTATAGTTAACAACCCTTCAAGTGGGGGGGGGGGGGGTTTAAATTTATGTGAAGGGCATCAGAGGCCATTCTGACGAGTCCCTCAGCATAAAATTAGCTCCCCTTTAAATATTTATTAAAATTACCAAAGGATTATATGAAATTATTAATAGGATTAATATTTTGATGCAATGAATTTAGAATAAAATTAGTGAGTAGAGATTATGCATATCCTCTCATCGTTAGAAGCACAAAAATACAACTGCCAAAAATTATGAAATTAACTCCTCAAAAACTCGCCATTTAAATTAAGATTGCACGATTTTAAACTTTATTGAATTGTTATAAGCATTCTGCCAAGATTACAAATAAAAACATTTAATCTTGCCGTAAGAATTCAATCTTCTTTGAAGAAACCAGTAAGGTCCTCCACCTCGAAACCGAGAGGTTAAATGTATTGATAAACTTAAAGCCAAAGAATGTGGGTTCGGATCCCTGGCAGTTCGATGAAAATTTATCAAAATTAATTAGGTACCATTGATATAAATAAATATATGGGACATTATTTCGTAAATAAATATATTATATTCGAATATTCTAGGAGGGTAGGGGAGTAGTGTAAAGGCATCAAATGATAAATAATATATTCATTGAGGCGATGGATTTCGCTTTATTTAGAGCATCATCAGGCCTTGTGTTGAAAAATAAATAATATTATAAAACAAATCTCTGAACAAACTTTACTTATCATTGACATTAGTCTCATAATTTGAAATTTCGCATTTTATTTCCTTGGATTTGAAGAATTTTTTCGTATTTAAAAGTTGAAAGAGAAATAAGGATAGCCTATTTTACATCAATTTTAGACTGTAGCTTTCCTATAACCTTCGTGTGTTAAAGGAAAGTAACAATCTTCTTTATATTGGTAACGTCTCCGAAGGGCTTTTTTAATGTCTCTCACCTGTATGACTTTTGGCCTCTTCATCACAAGAAAGGAATTCAGTGACTCACTCACTAGAAAGAAATAATTTATAGAGTCACGGTTAGGGAAAATAAAAAAGAATATTCAAATCTCGCTTTCTATATACCCTATATATTTTTTTTTCATTTAATAAATAAAATAATAACCAAGAAACGAGAAAAATGTCATAAAAAACAAAGAGATAGGATAATAAAGCCTTGAGGAGAGGGAGAAATGATACGAGTGACGATTTATGAAAATTTAAAGAGGTGCTATGCGTCAGGGGGGCCTGGGACCCTATTGTCTCTCCCCTCCTAATCTTGCCTGAAAGCCTCCCAGGTCCCTGGACCTTCATAATTAACCAGCCAGAGGCTCTCATGCACGAATATTAAAATTAAATCCATATATTTATAAGTTGAACGAATACCAAAAAAAAAAAAATAAAAGCTTATTTTACGCGGTATACCCACTTTTATAAAATAAAATTTAAGTTTTTATTAATTTAGAAAAAAAATTATTTAGAAATAAGCTAAAAGCTAATACCTTTAACAAATGTGCTTTGTTTTTTTTTTTAAGTTTTTCGGCTTCAGAGATTATATAGACTTTTAAACGATATATATATTATGATATAAATTATCCATTATATTTATTATTTATATCATTTGTTATCCAATTGATTTAAATAAATTTTCATCGGATTGTCTGGGAACCGAACCCACACCCCTTAGCTTTGAAGGTTATCAATAGTGACACTGTCAATATCTTTAACCTCTCGGCCACGGGAGGGCAAATGATGTGGCTTTAGAGACCATATAGACTTTTAAACGATATATATATTATGAGTTCTTACCACATAAGAGTCGTCAACTGTTTTTCTTTTTTTTTGTACCCTTCTATGCCCTTCGGATCTACCCTGCCGAAATCCTTTCAATCTATTTTATTTTTGTCTGGAATTTAAAGAGAGAGAAGTGATGGAGGAGGAGGGGGCGGGGAGAATAGACTAAAAATTGTAAAAATTGAGTGCCACTCTGTCAACTTCATTTGTTGGTGGAAAAGCCTGCGGTCTTTCAGTGTATGAATGCGGTATTGTGTCAACTTCATTTAAGTAAGCAATTAAAAATTATATCCTAAACTCTTTTTACTGTTGATACATATGATTTCTAGAGCTGCACTATGAGAAGTATTTTTGTCGATTGGCGATGCTTCTCCCTTCTTTTTTTTTATTTTAATTTTATAATTAATTTCTAGAGCTAATATAACTATATATTTGGTGAATTTATTGAACAATATTATTCAATTTATTTTCGAAATTGAAATTCCGGAATTTTTTCATTTGCATTTTATTTTTTTGACACGTGGGTTTCTGTCGGCCGTTATTATTATTTTTTTTTTAATTATGTTACATCCAGCACCTAACATTTAAATTTTATATGAAATATTGTCTTGGCGGTTGTGAATCATTAATTTTTATTAAAATACATATGTAAATAACTTTTTAAATTTTGGATAAATCGACTATAAATCCAAACAAAATCAATGCGTATGTGAAAGTATGAAGATTTGGTTCAAATGCTTCACCTGTTAATTCGTACAAGTTTAATCCACTCTTAAAAGGCCGGAGGTTAGTTCATAATGCAAGATACCTGATGAGATAACGAATTAAACAATTTCAATGTCTTTTTGATTGAGGACACGCAGAGCTGCGCTGTTACGTATGAAAGCCCCTTGGGTCAATAAATCCGCATTTAACGAGTCTCCATTGCATTTCTATTCCCTTTGAAAACATTTCAATTTTTAACCTTAAAAAGGGAACCTGGACAAAAGGGCCTTTGATCTTCTCGAAGAAATGATTCTCTTGAGACCGACATTTCAATTTTTATTAATTTCCTATTAATATTGAATGTTTATTCAATAATAATAATAATAATAATAATAATAATAAGAAAGAAGTCAAATTTACTTGTACTTATCAGGGTGAAGGTAACATGCATACGATCGACATATCTTTTCAATTTCACTTCCCGAAGGTACTCTTGTACTTTCTTAGTTTTTTTGTTTATATTTTTGTTATTTCATAAAAGTTATCTATTCAAAAGTTATTGATAGATTTAAAAAAACCGCTATTTTTGAAATAAAGACAATTTTCGATATAAACAACCTTTGAATGGAGTCCGTCTAGACAGGCGTTTCTCAACCTATGGGTCGCGAAATGATGTCGTCAAACCGAGAAAATGATCCACGGCAAAAAGATTGAGAAAGGTTGGTCTAGATTGTAATTAAAAATAATGCCAACAGATAAATATATATTCAGAATTCCTGCTCGAATAGAATATTAAAAATAATTGTTAGGTAAGTTGGCAATGTCTGAATTTATTTGTAAGTCTGTCAGATTCTGAGTTTTTTATTTTAAAATTTTATTAAAATTGCAACAGGTGACGCCAATTTTGACATTTTATAGTTGTATTTAAGTATTAAGATGTGGAATGTCAAATATTAATAATGAAGGCTAATTTTTTGGCAGTGATTATTGCTAGACATTTACAATTCTCCCTCTGGGCTCATTCTAACAATACCACATGGTTTGTTGAAACATCTTTGTATGAAATTAAAATTTTTTTCTTGCCTTCTATAACCAAACCAACTACATATATGGTGTCAGTGAAGGACAGATATTATGCTAAAAAGAATTGATTCGTGTTAGTCTAATTTGGATTCCCCTCGAAAAATCAAAATTTTCCATTTCTTTAGAAGGTCGGTAATCTTCACTGGAATATTTTCAATAAATAGCGAATATTGATAAATCGAAAAAGGCGTTATTCTCTACAAATCCAACAAAACATCATAAATTGTTAAATTCACATCTATTTTTTTTTTGTCTGGATATAAAAATAAAGTATCGAAACGAAATATATCGATCGCCTACTATTCTATTTAGATAAAAATATCGCAAATATCCCCCTTCTCACTTACCGATTAGATAATATTAAATAGTGAATCAAATGTTTACATATACTACAAGAAATGTAAGGAATTGTCCTGCCGTCTCTCAAAAAATGATCTCTTGCCTAACTGATAAAGATAAGAATAATGTTGTAGTGGTGAGGCCAAAGTTGGATCAGACTATCATATTTCTCTGATAAGCGACGAGGGGAAGGCTTAAAAAAATCGTTATTTATTTTAACACAAGATATCTCCATAATTTTCTTTAAAAAAAAAGAAGACATAAATTTTACTTTGTTTAACAAAAGGAACAATAAAAATAAGAAAGGAAATTGATACTCCTTTTATCTTTCTTTCTATAAGTATATTATATTCTTGGAAAAAAAAAAACTTTTTTTAATCAATTTCACTGTGATTGGGCCAAGATATCATTAAAAGAACTTTGAGCGTGCAATTGATTCTAAGAACCAAAATAGAATTTCACTCGTTTTAGTTCAATTTAGACTGAGAACTTTTTCCCCCTAGCTGGCATGAATTTTTCATTTGACCTTTTTTATTTTTGCCCAAGTCAATGAATTATTCCTTTTGATTTCGTTACAGACTTGAAAAAAAAGGTCGTTCTTTTTTCACAAGTTAGGTGACTCGTTCCATTTTCTGATTCGTTCTTTAAAATTATTGAATTCATCTTCTTTATAAGAGAAGCCTTATTTCTTTATTTTCTTATATATAAAGAACTCTTTTCCTCCCCTCCTTACTCTTAAAGCTGAGTTAGAGAGATGGTCTTGCTTCATGATCTAAGGGTCAGTAGTACGGTTTCTCTTCAGAATGAGAAAGGATAGGAGAACTTATTTTTTTTTTTAGATCTTTTTTTGTTAGTGACCTTGCCTGCCGCATTGAGATTATTTATTTTTTAATAATTCAATTTAAATTTAATGAAGACCTTGATGCCAAATTTATTTGATTTCATTTTAATGACGTTTCGACTTTCTTCAGGCCATCTTCAGAACAGGCTGGCAAGGAATTCATGTTCCAGATATCAGCGACACAAACAGAGAGAATTCTTTCGTTGTTCTGAGAGTGCTCTATCCCAAAAGCTCTTTGTGATGCTAATACGAGTAGCCTATCTTCATATTTCTGCAGACTAGAGATAATAGAGAAAATCGTGGAGAGCCAACTCCCGATTTATTCTTAAAGTAAAAGATTTTATAATTTTTCCTTTTAAATTAATAAGAGCAAAGAGAATTGGGTGAATAAAATAAATAAGTAAATTTAGGTAAAGGGTTTAAATCTCGGATCTTAAACTTAATCATAAACAACAAATGAAATAAGAACTACCAAACACTAGTTAATTACGAGTTTTGTCGATCTGTAATTCTATATTGTAATATTTTTTGAAAGCATAGTGTTGACATTGATGGTTGTTAACTTGTGAGGTTTTACAATGGCACTTATCATTAATATTGCGTTGTATGTAGTCAAGTCTAAGCTCCCAGTTGCCGAAGCGCCAGGAAATAATAATAATAATAAGTTAATTGTTATTATAATTTCCTCCAGACAGAAAGGTCAAAAAAACTGATTTGCAATTAAAAAGCGATATGTATTGTGCGTAGGGTCGGTGAATGAACGACTCCTGGGTGCCTGGGAACTGAAGGAGATTATTCAAGACTTTCTTTCAATGCATAGTTAAAGCAAAAAAATCTTAATTTAATATTGTAATTATTCCAAATGAAAAAAAAAAAGATAAAAATCAAAGCGGAGAGATGACTCGACTTCTGTATACAAATCGATGATTAACACCATGTTTTGGAGATAATTGAAATTTAAGCTTGATATGTTCGAAATATGAATGAAAATTGTCCTTTAATCATTGGCCAATTCAATTATTCCTCTTTTACTGTTTCATTTTTTTTTTAGAGGAATTATATTAATTACAAAATCAAGAGAGGTTTGATGAAATAGGATTAGAAATTGTTTTAACTAACTTTTTAATTGGATATAATAATTCTGTCTTATTTAGCAGAAATTTAATATAAACATGAATAGCAGCTTGAATGAAAAGAAGACTTTGATGGAGGGACTCATAAAAATTTTTTGTTTGAACTTTAATTATTTTTGAATTTTTAAAAATAATTATCAATTATTAGCATTCGAATTTAGCCTTTGTTTTCTAATCAAATAAAACTGATCAAAATATTAACAATTAATATATATATATATATTATTGTTACAAAAATTTGCCACACATCTGAAAACATTGACTACTTGCTAGTCTTGAGGAAGTGCGTGACAGACGTAAAATATTATTATTATTAATAACATAAACATATATGTTTTTATTATTCACCTACTGCATCCGGGAATCCCGTTCCTAACTCAAATTAACTTCTACAACCATCAATAAATAATAACAGTCATTATTAATTATATGAGCGGCAATTAATTTAGCCAATACATCCGATTTCACTTATTGAACATAATAATAAATAAATAATAGTGGCCAAAATATTTGCATTTTAAGGTATTGGTTGTCCCTTAGTGACTAGATTATAGAGTATATAGGCCTATTTCAGCTATTGTCAAGAAACTGCTCAATTATTAGTTGTATTTCCAGGAGGGTAGGCAAAGGGATTTCCCCAAGTCGCCTGAGCTGGCAAAATACGGTCCATTTTTACCCCTTAAAAAAAAAAGGACGAACGATTTAAAAATTTAGCCAAATGGAAAAATTGTCTTTTTAACCTTACAAATTTTGTCCAACAAAGTTAGCAAAAATAATTTTTTTTTTTTTTTTTTGTTAAATATTGACTATCTGATATAATTTTATTAATATGTCTGACTCGTCCATATTTATTTAAATTAATTCGTGACCAATTATTTTATTGCATAAAACGGTAAGCAAACGAGTGACCTTTGGATAATGAATAGGAGCGGGAATTTTTTTGTATTCATGTGATTCTTACGAAATGCTAAGCAATTTGAAATCTTTTTAACTGAAATATTATTTCCGTATTTCTAATTGGATTTATGAACCTGATAATGGTCCCTATATAGAGTTGAAACATCGTACTTGATCAACAATAAATTTTGTCTGAAGTTCTGTAGCTTTTTTGCAAATCTAATTTTTGTAATTTCTTTGCCCTTCCCTTATTATTAATAAACGTTATTCTATACAAAATTTTAAATAAATAATTGGGTAGCCTCGGCCACTTGGAATAGTAACGCGGGTCATGTTCATGTTCAAGAGATTCTCTTCTATAAAAGAAACAAAATTTAAAGTAATTATTATAGCTATCAATTAATTAAATATTTTCAAAAATAAATTAAACTAAAATAAAATGTTGTTTATGTCTGAATGTCCTTCTAGATAGAAAGAGAAAAAAAAAAACGATGATAAATCCCCTTCTTTAAATTATTATGGAATACTCTAATCAGATCATCTTAAAGGTTTTTTATTACATTTGTAAAAAAATAATTTCTAAACGTTTATTTGATTTTTCCAAAAGATAAATTCAATTCTATTTGAACATCTATTGTTTTTTGAATGGGATAAATGAAATGGAAGATAATTCATTCAATTCTTTAAAAAAAAAAAAAAACATAATCATTTAGTTAGAAAATCTCGGTTTTTTTTTATTTTTTTTATTTTTATTAAATTGAAAATGTAATGCTTTACTGGGAACCGAGTTATTATTGGATAAGTGTCAAGAAGAGAGCAATTAGAATGTTAAGATGTAATAGCGAGGGGGTGGAGGGGAAAAAGAAGAGAGTCATTTAATTCGGATGCTTAATATAATTTGAATTAAGAATTAACAACAAAAACAAACAGCAATGGATCTAAGGGGTGTAAATTTATAAAATCATAAAGGAAAAAAGACGAATATATTTATGTTTATTTGCAAAATTCTTATAAGAAAAATGACATTTTGATATTTAATATCATATATAATATTTCAATATTTCAAATACTTCAAATTATTTAATTAAATGAGGTATCAATTTAAATTCATCTAAATTCAGCACGATCCATGAAAACAAAACATACCATGGATGCGCCCTACATGGGTTTACGTCGCTAATCGTTTTTGGTTTACACGAATAAAAGTAAATGGTTAAAAAAAACAGGGAGTTAATCGCGTAAAAAGATGTTTTGAATATAGATAGAGATAGAGAGAAAATAGAAATAGAAAGAGAATAGAGATAGAAAATGTTTAGAGAGAGAGAGAGAGAGAAAATTTTTTATCTTTCCAGCATTTGAGATCATCTTCGCTAAGATTCCCTTTTGGTTTTCTTGGGCCGCTATATTAACGCTAACATTAAGGTGTTAAGTTACTAAGTGCTTAGCAAAAAAAAGAAGGAAATAATGATTGTTTTAGATCAGTGATTCTTTACTAGGGGTACCCCTTGGGGGTGCGAGACGTTATGGTCAAGAAAAATTTTGAAATTTTTTTTTTTTTTTTAAATACATTTTAGTCAATTTTGCCTGCTGATTTTAAATATACAATATATTAATGATAAAATTAATTTATTGCTGGCCTCCAGATGACATTTTATACTCTTGTAGATCAGGGCCACCTATCCCGAGACTCAGCACTGCTCTGTCTTGCTTAACAAGAATGATCTCGGTTTCTCCAGCCGGCTTTAGTATCTCATTTTTTTAAATATTTTCTAAATAATATATTTATTTACGATACAATGATCCAGGCATATTTATGTAGGCTTTAGTAATTGAAACGCAAGTTTTTAATCAATTGTATATTGTTTTAAACTACGAAATAGCCCTGTCCCTTGGTGCAGAGCTAGAGGTCTAGCTTCACATACCAAAGGTCAGAGGTTCGTTTCCCGTCCTGAGCGACAAAAATTTATTTAAATTATATTGGCTACCAATTAATTTAATTAAATAAGGACGGAGTCTAAATGGTCTCAGATCCCGAAAAGGACTTAAAAAAAAAAAAAAAAAACTACGAAATAATATATATAAGTAAAATTTAAATTTAATTTGGCATTGAATTCAATTGGAATTAAGATGGCAAAGATGAAAAGCACATAGCTTTGGCCATTAAAGTAAAATTTTATCTAAATAGTTGTGAATTGTCTTGTCTATCTAATTTTCTTGAAAGAATTGGATTATAGATCGGATAATTTACAAAAAATTATTATTTATTGCATTTTTTCTCTATATATTCTATATATTTTTTCAAGGGGGTGCGGGAAAAAATTTTCATAACTTAAGGGGTATTAACAGTTGAAATGGTCAAGAACTGTTTCAGATGGATGGTTGGAATAAAGACGAGAAGAAAAAAACTGTTTTTAACTTGTGTCAACGTTTCGGTAACGTCTTCAGACACATAATGTATAATATAGTATATAATATCCATGGTAGGATTAGGTAGTTCTACGAATTTGCTTTGTTCGCTGGCCCCAAGTTGGAAAACACTGATCTGGTTATTTTTTTCTCGATTATTTTTACTCCATAAACTTTTAAATAGTCGCAAAGGGGAGTAGCAAAAAATTCCCCTCTCGATTTTTTAGTGACCCTTTTCTTTTTTTTACTTCAATGGCCAATGCTCCAATGATCCAATTTTTTATTTATTTTTTCTCACTGTAATCAAACAGGGCCGGTGGGCATTGAGAGCGCTAATAGAAGAGGGGCGTCAAAAGAGTGCAATATTAAGAATACATTTTTGTTAAGATATGAACATTAATTAATACGAATTGATTCATTGTTTCTAGAAAAATATACAAACAAAAATCTTTTGTCATTTGTAATTTCCTACTTATGATATTAGTCTTCTTACACGATTCGTATTTCACATCATGAAATAAAATATTGATAAATAATTATGAAATAGTAATTTACTTTAGTAAAACATTAAAATGTATATAAAAGTATGTAGAATTTTTTTCAAGTCAACTAAAAATATAAATTTATCCTTGGATGAAAATGAAATTTAGTTTTTGGTTTTTCAATGAATTTGTATTTGTAAATGTGGATAGCGTCTACGCCTATTATCTTTAGACGAGAAGAAAATGAATAAAGATACTGTACGATGGGGTGCATAAATTATTTGGTTTTTTGCCTCTGATAGATAAGCAAACCAAATGACAAACCTATAGATTTTTCGATTAATTGCTTCCGAATGCTCCTCTACAGACGAAAACGCATGGGCAGTTGTGTAAATTAACAAATGATCATGGATGGCTCGTAGAGGAGCAATTAATTTAATAATTCATTAGTGAGTTAATTATTTTAATATCCTACCTTCCAGCAAGTAAAAATGAGCAAATGTCAGTAACCCATGCTATAACGATATTTTTACAACTTTTTTTGGGTTATCAAATTTGTTACAGATGAATTATAATAATGTTATTTTATTGTGATTTGTTGTTAGTGGTTGGTTTTGCTGTTTTATTTACTCTCTCTTCATTATTCCGCTTAATATGGACTCTTTAATAAAGAGACGAATTTTTTTCCATTTACCTCATTGAGTGGCGCATTGATTGCATAAAATGCATTAATTCTGTCCGAGTTCACCTCAAACGCACATGGTGGCTTAATCGCTTCCACTCCATTCCTCTACGCAATTATTGAACAAAATGACCCTATTAATAACATTCCTCTAATTATTACAAAAAAAAAAAAAAAAAAAACCTTTAATATTTATATCGGCTAGAAAATAATTTAAACATAAACTTCCTGTTGCATTAAAAGTAGCGTGTGAATTTACCAAGCATCTTTTTTTCTTTTTTATTGCTCTTTTTGTTCAGGTTCTTTTGTTTAAATAAAAGAAATTTAATTTATAATACGGGGAAACCAAATGGAGGGGATAAGAATGAATCCCTGGACGCTCATTTGATTTATTTATTTATTTATTTTTTTTTACTTTATTAAATTAATTATGGACTTAATTAGGAAAAAAATTGCCATGTCAGGATTTGAACCCGGGATTTCTGAAATAGACATATGTGATGTTTAATAAACAAAGCTTATTATTTGTTAATATAATTATTCATTAATTTAATATTTAATTTTTTTTAAAAAGAAGAGTGAATATTTTGAGCAGCGTAGAATGAAGTCTTAATTGTGAAATTGACACCAATCGGAAACAATAGAATTAAAAAAAAATTAAACAAAAGTAAAAAATTTCGAAAATAAAAAGTCAGAGATATAGAAATTTAACTTTTATAACGAAGAAAAAAGACCTGGGTCTCATCAATTTGGTTTATGTGATTGCTTCAATTTAATAGTTTATTAATTAAATTATTCATAAATGGTACGAATGTAATTTAATATGTAATTTTTTAAAAACGATAAATAATTTTTTGAGTAGCGCATTATGCTTTGGGCTAGATCTTAACTTTGGCGTTTCTGTTTGGTGGAGCCTATTTTTTACGAATCTTTATGTTTTAGGTTTTTAGCAAGCTCTCTCTCTATTATTGACTCTTCTTGTCCATTAAAAAAAATCCTCGAACGACACTTGGGCTCCAGGCATTAGACTTTAAACAAAATTCAGATATATTTTAAATTCGATACATGTCATATTTATTTATACCATTTGCTATCTAATTTTCATTGGACTGTCTGGGATCTGAACCTATCCCTTGACTTTGAAGATTGTCAATATTGACAATGTCAGTATCCCTAACCTCTCGGCTACAGGGAGAGCGAAAATATAATCTAATAGTTTTATTATTTATTCTAAATTAATACTCTTTGGAAATTTATTCTCCAATGAAGAGAAACAAGCTTTACTTTGCATCCCTCTTTAAAGTCATAAAATTGACACTATTCATTATTGTTGTTGTTGTTGTTGTTGTTGTTTGAAACTCCTTCATAAAAAATGCACTATAACACTTAATTATCTATTAGTATGTAGAGAGACGAAGCGCGCCGAGAGTCATTATTATTGTATTGTTTTGTTACGTTTGAAGGCCATAAGGAAGTTAAGTCCCAAGTTACGCATTCTCTATAAAATTAATCTTACAAGTTTTTTGTCCTCCCCCACCCCAAGGCTTTCTTTGCCAGGTAATGGAAATATATTTCCACCCTTCAAAAAAAAAAAAATTATTTTGTAATAAACTTTAGACATCGGCTTAGAAAGTCATTTATTATATTAATATTATAAATTAAAAAAATTCCACATCCCTCTTTTAAAGTTGCCACATTATTGATGTTTCATTCAGAAGACGAAATGGTTAAGTCCATTTTTTTTAAACTTTTTTTAATTTCCAATTCCTTTATGCCTTTTGGTATTGACTTGAACTCATTTCTGACTCAATTATATGGCGTTGATATACAAAAAATTAAATATTATTTTAATTTCTTGACATTTTTTGATGTAGATGATAAAAAAAAGCATTAAAAGCCTCAATTTAGGAGTTTAGGCATTATTTCCTATCATCAATCATCAGAATATAAATTTACTGATAAGCTACTTATTTGTAACATGAATCAATTCTGATTAAATAAACAATTTTTTCTAAGTTTGTTTTGGGTTGGTATGCTCAAAATATTTGTCGGGCCATTGGCCGAGTTGAAGAGGAACAGCTACCAGGCTCGTTCATGTCAAGCAAGGGCGAGAACTGCTGAATCTCGGAAGGGGGGCGCTTAGGAACAAGAGCCTTAATAGACCGCCGATAGTCATCGAAATAAATTTTATTCTCATAAAATGCAATTTATATATATAGTCTAAATGGCCTGCGAATGCTAAAAATTCAATAAATAATAATTAAAATAAAAAACATTTTCATCTACTCGATCTTAACAAAGATATATCAAATGATAATATAAAATTGTACCTGAAGAAGGCTTGAAACGTTGCAATTTGTAAATACAAATCAAAAGAGTAAACGGAAATTCGGAAAAAAGCTCAAAATTTTTTAGTCACTCTGTCAATTTGACAAGTGAAATTCATTCGAACGGAATTTTATGGAAATTCATACTTAAACTTCAAGCATGAAATCTCATTTTAAAAAATATTTAGTAGAGAATTACCAACCGGAATTAGTAATTTTTATGATATGATATTTATTTATTGCAATTATAATCTCTTAATAAAGATAAAATTTAATCTTTGATGACCAGAGCAGTTTATTCCCTCGCAAGTAGATAGCGGGAGAGTTGCATTTGTTTAAATGGGCAGCCAAATACCAGCAAGCAGCATTCCATCCACTTTGCAGGTGGCATCCAATCTCTGGATCCACACATGATGTATTCGTGCTTCCTGTCTCTCCGATCGATGAGCCAATTTCCTGTCTGGCCATTGGCAAGTCTGCTCTCGTGTTGACCATCTCTCTCACGGCAAACATGATATTCTAGGCCTATTTAAATAGTCTGATAGTCATAGGTGCAGGTCAGGGTCAAATAATATTTGTGATATGATATAGGATTAATAATAAAAGTAAAATTTAAGTCTTCATGAAATTAAGTCATTAGGATCTGTAGAGCTTGGAGAAAAATGTTGATGAACATGAAATCAAAAATAAGGATTCAGTGCCTCAAAATTTTAAAATAAATTACTTGTTGTTTATGACTAGGAAGTTTAATATCCGAGGAAGGCAGAGGCAATTATCAACGTTTCGTACTCTTCATCAATGTCAATATAATACAAAGTGTTGGATGGATTTGATTTTTGAGACGGATTTCCTGTTACTTAACTATTACGATATAGGCCCTTTGTGCCTGTTAGTGGCGGTGGGGTTATCTCCCACTTTACTACCCAAGGAGAAGACTTTTGGCAAAGTTGAGTAATTTTTTTCGTCAAGCCGGACTCGAGTTGTTGCAACTTCAGATCCGTAATTTGAAGTTTATCCAATAGCCACTCGCCTCCAATATAAAGCCTTATTGATATTAACATTTAATGTCCTAATGAACGGCGTCCAAAACGGCCCCATTTATAAAACATTTATTTAACGCATCTAAATTTTACCTTCCCCAAGAGATTTAAAACTTTTTTATCAGATTAAATAAAAAAAATCAACAATGTTTCGAGTATAACTAAACTAATCTCCTTAATCGGGACAAAAACTTTTTCAGGATGCAAGTCTTCAAAAATAGGAAAAAACTAAATGCTAATATATAAGATATATTTTGAATTATGAAACCTATGAGCCAAAATGAATGAAACTTTAAATAATAAGGAAATTAAAATATATTAATTTTTTTTTATTAATCAATAGAGAGAAAGAGCAATGAGAAATATGACAATTTTTTGTTCTAAATAGCAGGAAAGTCTTGCAACTTTTCTCTATAATGAATCGTTTATTTCTTTTAACAAACAGGCCAAATGATATTCGAACATCAACATCTATTGCCTCCCACCCTCTTTTACTTCTAGAATTAAATCAACAGCTGAGAAAATTCATGAAGAAATTTGTACCCAACATGATCACCATATAAAGAATTCTCCTTTACTTTCATTAACAAACTTTAATTTTCTCAATTCCCTTTAACAACGAAATAGAAATGAAAGTTTAATTTTTATTCAGGGATTATTTTTTTGTTTAATAGAAAAATAATCTATAGGCTATAAAATTACCAACAACTTGAGTATGAAGAATATTAAAAGTTAATTAATTTCTCGATCACCCAGCCAGAGATCATTTATCAAAATAAAGAAATAATGATAGATTGATTGAAAAGAACAAAACGAAAAGGGGAATCAATATATTAACGTTGTATAAACAAAAAAAAAAGGCTAAAGATACTTCAATAACATAGAATGGAGATAATAATCAACTTTATTCTTTATAAATTAAATATTTTAACTTGAACTATACCGAGCTTATAAGAGAAAGAAAAATAAATTCAGGAAAAGATTAGATTCCCTTTAAAGGAGACCCAAAAACGCTAAAATGTTATCTAACTTTTTAAAACAACAATTCTTCGTTTGGAGCAGGGGGGCAAAAAAACATTCTCTTTCTGCGAGGACATGTGATTAAGATTAAGATGAATTCTGAAATAATAGCATTTAAAAAAAATTAATTAAAATTTTATATTTTTATATAGGGAGAGGAGGGGGGGGGGGGGGTGCGAAGGTATATTATAATATAATTTTAGAAATACAAAAAAGATTTGAGAAAAGAACGTTTTTCTCTTTTCCTGAATATATGAGATTGGTTCAAATGATTCATGATTTTGGATTTTAGCTCTGCGAAATATTTGCTCTTTTATTTCCTCTTAGCTCATTCTTTCAAGGAAAAAAAAAATAAACTCACCCAAAAATGGACACTTTCTAAGATTATTTAATAAGAAACTAGATGGCGATCCTCTCACCTGAAAGAGAAAAAATAGAATTAAAATATGTTCAAAATAAATAAATGGAGAAAGATTATTCTTAATAATTAAATTAAAAAGTAAAAATGACTTAGTTTTAAAGTTTTTCCATTTTTAAATTTGTATTTAACTCAAATGGAGAAAGGAAACGGAGATACATCCAGGATAATCTCAAGAAAATAACCATACTGTCTGATACTTATGACTGATGATGAAAATCTTAATTTTTTTGAGATGACAAAAGGCCTATGATGACAACTGATCACACGCACTTAGGATGAGAGAATGTGGACAAACAAAATGAAGATTTTACAAAATGCTCATTCAATTTAGATTTGAATGATTGGAGATTGTAAGTTTGGGGAAAATAGTGATTGGTGCTTATGGGAACAAAGGAAGAGTGGAATTGACTAGTCCACTAGTCACTAGAGTTGAGGGGACGAGTCCCTCTTGTGTTTCAGATTTCGCATTTGAATTTGGCAGAGCAGAGCCTTGGAAAAGTTGGATGTAATTAATACAAGAGCATATAATATTAACAGTTTTAAATTTTTATTTTATTTTTGTATTCTAAAGAACTATTCCTTGATCATTTTAACAGTTATAAATAGATTTTCATCCATTTTTCGGATATTTAGCTTCTAAGATTATTGGCGGGTAAACATAATTATGTGTGGAAAATAATTTTCATGGATTAAATTTCAAGAAGTCGTGAACCGAAATGGATTTTGAGAATTCTACTGCAGCGCCAATAAACGAAATTCTTTTCGCCTTTTCATTTGGTGGTAATAAAAAAGGACAATAATCTGTTTTGTAAAACTTTTTAGGTTCTCTTACCTATATATGAAATATATAGTGGGAAAGTCTTGCGATTGCAAAAAAATACGATATAGAAATTCCAACGAATATACACGTTTCATTTATTTTTTTCCTTTTTCAGCAATGTTATTGACACTCCATAAGAAATAATTTGGTAGACAAAAGCTGATCGAACTACTGTCCCGTGGAACGTGAAGCGAGACTTCTACTTCTGCTCCAAGAAACAGAGGTTTGTTTTTAGTAAAAATAAAGGTGAATGATTAAACGTGAAATTGCAAGATGATTTTGTTATCTATTTGTCTTTCTGACGAGAGAGAGAGACAGTTATATTTTGTTTTGTTCTTTTATAATAAATAGATATTCATAATTAAGCAGAACAAATTGTTAAAATAAATTCACGCTGACGCCTTTTTTAATTTATACAGTTATTTTATTTTTATTATAAGTTGCAAAAAAAAAGTTAAAAAAATTTTTTTAGAGTTAAAGTGAAGAATACTAACGTAGTATAATAATATATTTTAAAATGAAATTTCCAAAGGAAAATTTGGATAAATTATTCCCTTGTTATAAACTTCTTACTAAAAATACTATTCTTAAAAAGAAAAAGAATATTAAGTTTTGTAGAAAATGGGAGAAGAAGCAAAACCAATCTATAGCAATTTTATTAAACATTTTAACAACTCGCTTTGTCTCTAGAAATGTAAAATTTTGTATCTAAGCTCAATTCCAGTGACAGCACTTAGAGTCAAAAATCAGGGCCAACCCGAGAAGATCTGAAACATTTTGTTTTAATTTTTATGTTGAAAAAATATGCGAATAAAAAATATAAAAAACTAAAAATTATTTTTTAAAAAAACCCTAGTGGGGACTTTGAATTCCCCACTCCCCTCTCCTAGAGTAAGTTACGCCACCATTGGAAACGTCAGAAAACACAATATAAGCAAAATGCTTCTATATTATTTCGAAAGTAGTGAGTATTCAGTGACG
>JAAAKE020087788.1:2502-17261 GCA_010014785.2 Anisolabis maritima | reverse complement strand
TGGCAATACTCTAATTACCATCCCCGAAAATTCAGATAGGCAAACACACCTCTCCATTCCAAAATTGTTTATTAACACATCATATTTAAAAGAAACAAATTTGGAAGTTTTCATATATTCCTAAGATTTTTTAGATACTTTTTTGGACAAGTTGCTCTCTTGTAATTTGGTGAGAAATGACGATTTGAAATTATTTCAATATAATAACTTGTTATTTCGGGTGGTTCCATTTATAAAAACAGAAAATTCAAGAGAGGAAGAAAAGCAGCCACCTATTTTATCGGCACTATTTATGTTTTGCATCCAATTGTAGATATATAGGAAATCAACCCTGGTATTAAAAACACAATATTATATAAAAAATAAAAATTTGAACAAATAACTAACAGTAGAGAAAAAATTAAAACGAAATGAGCTTATATTGATTTTTATCTTATTAATAAATGAATTGATTTTAAATATATATTAATATATACACCCCCCCCCCTTTTCATTCCATAATGAACTTTAGAATTTTATTTTAACCTTTTGTCTTTGATTGAAATTTGGTGGTTTTGTTCTCATAAAATTTGAATATTCAAATTTAGTTCAATCCAATTTTCATTTCAATCAAAGAAATTAGATAGAAAAGACATCAAAATCAGAGATAAATATGTGTTTTTATAATAATTAACGAGTATATAGGAGTATGAGGGAAGGAAGAGAAAACCGACCCCATTATTATTACAAGGCTACTCTGGAGTATCCACATACTACCAGTCACGGACATGTATAACTGAAGTGAGAGGATAATGTTTCCCAAATGGAAGAAGAAAGATCTCTAGTGTAAACCTTCTGGAAAAAGGTAGTGATAGAAGCAATGGGAAATAATATGAAATATAACATCAGATAGATTAGGCACTTATGGAATTTGGTTGTTATGGCCAATAAATATAAAATTCCAAAATAATTCTTGAATAAAATTATTAACTTACATTTCAAGGACACTTTTTAGTTGTTCCAATTTCCCCCTTTTTTCTTCAATCTCTGGATCGGCTTCTCTTTGTTCAATTTCTGATAAAAGTCCTCTAGCAATATCTAAAATTTCTTGAAGCTGTTTAGGCCGTTTTAATTTTACATGTCCATTATTATATCCATCATATTTCGCGAAAATTTCAAAGAATTTCGGATGTCTCACTTCAACTTTCATTTTTTGTTTTGGTGTACGATCGCCGTGACGAATTACAGCCACAACGCATCTCAATTCCATCCTAAAAAAAGGAAATAAAAAGCATTATTTTCTATGAATGAATACAGTATTTCTTTTAAAGAAAACACAATACTAACATTTTTCCAAAAGTGGTCGGTACAATCGGTGGATCATCTAATTGGAATGGAACAGACCATGGAATATGCAATGTTGGTGCTAACTCTCGAAGAATCATGTTGCCCAAAATTTTAGCACAATCATCATAATATTTATTTGAATTTTTAACAAAACTGAATCCATTTACATCACAAACAAAAGATTTTCCATTTGCTCTAAAAAAGAAGAAAATATATTACTGATTGTTAGAGGAAATTTCTATTTATAAAAATTTTAATAAACTTTTTTTATAGAATAATAAATTTTCAAAAAGTCGAAAAAATCCAAATTTGGATTAGTTAACATATAAAAAATATTTTGACGTAAAGAGTTATTTTTTTATATTTGTCTAACGAAAGTAATCATCTGCATATCAAATGTTCTAAAATGATACATGCGTTCTTCACCCCATTTTTAAGCTCTTCTTAAATGAGTGCTGGAGGAGCCAATCCAGTTATTGGTCCACTCATTCTAATATATTTTATATTTGCTAGTAACTTTAATCATAGGAGCATATAAATGAATGAGTATTTGAATGTGATTGAATGTCGGGGTTCTTATCCAAGAGATTTTGGGTTCATCCCCCAAGATCCTACCAGTTAAAAATAATTCTTACAAATATGCAGATATAATATGCATATATATAATATCTTATGTAAAAAAGAGAAATAACTATATTTAGCTTATCTAAAATATTTATAAAAATATTACTAAAAGAAAATTATGTCGGGCAGTATATAACAAATGTTTAATTATATGTGACTAATTTTAAAAGGTTAATAATATAGGGTAATTTTTTTAAAATTGAACCCAAAAACATATAAAAAGAAAAAGTAAAGATAATCTTATAGATAGAATAATTTTTTTAATGAAAAGAAAAATGGTTAGAGAAGAGTTAAAAACCTTAAAAGATCGAAGCCGCACACAGTCTGTTTAAAAGCCATGCAGACTTTCCTAGAAATCAATTTTTCATCATTACTTAATATGACAGGATAACGAATCTCTTTTCCTTCACTATCTCGTTCAACTTTTCCATCAAGAGCTGGGGATTTTCGTGCCTCGGCGTGAGCATAGTCAGGGCCGACAGTATAAACCTAAAAAAAAATTAGGAAATTAACAATTAAATATTGCCTATTATTAAAAAAAAAGAATATTATTAAGTGGGATAAAAGAATATAAATAATATTTAATTAAAAATTAGATATTGCCCAAGTGACAATTAAAATATTTAATTTACCTTAACATCAGTTCCATCAGTCGGCATAAAATCTTCATAAATAAAAGAACCAGTTTTACGAACTCTTGATTCCGGTGAATAAACACTACTTCGACTGCCAATCTGTTGAAACATTATAAGATACACCAAAGAAAAAAAAACACTGTTAAAGCCCAAGCAAACGAAATAATGAAAATACAAGCACGGAACATCTATTTACTCATCATCAATATAGGTATATATTGGAAAGGAGAGAATAGAGTATAAAGGATTGACAAAATAAAATTCTTCTGCCAAAGAATTTGTTGGTTTTTAAGAGTAGATCTGACTTCTCAAAATCTGACGTAAAAAGAAGGAATCAACGGAACAAAGAATGCATTTCACATATCGCTATTAAAGGAAAGGAATTAAAAATTTCGTAACTGATTAAAAGAAAAATTTAACTATTAATTTTCAGAAATAAAAACTAGTAAAAAAAGTTCCGGTTTTTCCCTAAAAAATATTTGTTCAACCTGTTTCTTTTTTTTTATCCGAATTGAATTTTTCATTATTATTAATTTAGGAGAGTACAATAATAATTCTATCACTTTGTGTATGATATTTATTAAATAAAATTCCAAGGTGATGTTCAAATTCCTATTAGTTTGATACGCACCAGCCAATATATAAAATAATTAATAGGTCTTAAGCGATTTCCCCAGCGTCCTCATTCACTTTCATGTAGGGTGTGCTAATCCTTACAAAATGCTAAAGGAACTAAATCAGCATTAGCTATTAGGGATTGCCAATTCAGTCCAAACATTCATTTTGCAAATATTATTTTCTTAAAAAAATAGCAAATACCTGCAAAGGCTTAAAGTTTAAAAAAATAGCTGATCTTGGATATAATACCTTCAATGGTAATCATGTCGCATGCAAGTGTAATTCTAATTGTAAAATTCAGTTCAGTTCGGTTCTAATAGTTCGTTTCGATTTTTTCAATTTCAAATTGAATTAATCAAAATTTACCTAACATAACCGATGTAAACCAAATGAGCTTTACTTAGACTCAATCGAGAAGCAGGATTACACGAGCATGCGGCAAGTGTGCATGGATTATATCAGAGTTCAACCAAGAAAATTATAAAATTTTTTGAAGAATATATTTTTCCAATCACCCTACATACCTTTCTTCTTTTTATTCATATATTTGATTTATTAATTAAAATTTTTCCTTTTCTTCACTTTTTTCATTTCTTTACTTTTTAAAAAATTAAATTTTTTCTCAAAATTTAAAAAATTAAGATTAAAAAAAAATCAAATAGATACTCTTTAAGAAATTAATATGAATGAGTGAATGGAATATGTACAAATATTAATCTTGCTCAAGTGTGTTGTGCTCTTGTTCTTTAATATTGTGGTTAGAGTAGATGTCAGAGAATCATCGTGTCTTGGGATTTTCAACCTGACTAAAAATATTCTTATAAATATATATATATAATGCTTATCGTCCTTAATTAGTGAATTGTGTAAGCGGCTTTCAATGCCGAAGTGATTAAAAAAACTTCTTTATATATTATTATGTCCAGATATTAATCCTTTGGGATGATAAAATGTTAATTCGCCCATTTGTCTTTCCATTTATTTTAAAATTTAAAAAAATACGTATATAAAATAAAATTACGTATGGCTAAAAAAAAAAAGATTTTTCGGTTTCATTAAATTAAGATGATTATCAATCAGTCTTTATAATTATTAATTCCTTTGGGATGTTAAGTTTGGAATAAAACGCCGAGAATGGGGGAAAACAAAACAATTAAATAAATAAGCACAAAATATGTGGAGCCGGATGCAAAATTTCCATAATATAATTAAATACCTTTCTGAAGAGTCTTTGGCTACCTCCACCAGCCGATGTAGGATAATAAATATAAATATTATGATCCTCAGCAGAAACAGGCTTTTCGACAAAAGGTTTATTGAAGACAACTCCATTCACCTCGACATGATCTTCAGACTCAATCAATTCATTATCTTTAAACAAAAAACGAAATTTATCAATTTAAACATATTTCATTTGGGTTAGTATAATACAAAAAATTTGTCTTGCTGTTTACAAAATAGTCAAGTAAAGATGAATGGGAGGCTTAATTTTAGGCAGTGCTGCCTTTGGGAACTGTGGATGGGAGGGAGGAAGTTTGTAGGGAGTCAGGAGTCAGAATTAGACCAAATTACTATTAATTAATTTATCGAATTTTTAAAAAAATTATAAATTATAATTATTATATAATATTTATTCATTAATGTTAAAGGAGGAAATTGCTTTAAACATTAATAAATAACTTAGAGGTGGCTAGAAAACTTAAAAACCAAGATGATCTATTCCCTGAAGCAGCCAATTTTTTCATTAATATGATTTAACTTAATTATATATATAATAAATAAATATTTATGTTTTTAAAAATTTTTTTATCTAGTTGCCGACGTTTCGAGTGTAAGGAAATTGTCATAAGAATGCTGTTGTTTTTGTTGTTTCATTTTTCTAAACACTGCATTTTTATGACAATTTTGTTAGCTTTGAGGATAGCGTGACGAAGTACGCTTGAAACATCGGCAACAAGATATATAAAAATTTTTATTTCAACCACCTGGCTGCTCAGTGATATTTCCGCTTCTATTATCCACTTAAAAATTTACAGCCAACTCGCACAGAAAATTATGTTATTTTCTTTCCTAGATAAAAGTAGCATTTTACTATTTCTAATACTAATATTTTTAAATCATGCAAAAACAACTTTTAAGAATTTACGTTTAGGATCAGGAGAATCCCGGTCAAGTACTGCGTATCTTGGTATTTCAATGCCTTCACTTTCAAGGATAGCATACACTTTACGTCGATCCTACAATTAAGAACAGATTAATACCTTCTCTTAAAAGAGAGTTAAATTAAATTATCAGTAAGCTAATAATAAAAAAAAAAAAATGAAACTGAATAGTTGCGACCTGGATATCGTATTGCATGTGTAAGTTATTAATGATGAACGGATTTCGTAAGTTGGCATATTGGATGGCCTTTTCAAGTGGGAAACCTTTTGAATGAAATGAGATGAGGCAGTCGCAGATGGGCCATTCATCGACTGGTTTCTGGAATTAAATGACAGTTTTAATTTTTGCCAATGTTAAAAGTAATAATAATTAGAAACAAAGCGTTGTTGTAAGATGGGAATTTTATTCTAGTTTTAAATATAGTAATTTGAATTAAACCAAAAGTAAGGCAGTAACTTGTAGCCATTGGGAAAATAGACTTTTTGATCAGGAATCCCCTAAATCTTCGTATTCTTCTTTCCTGCTCCCTAGTCCCGCACTGCGGAATCGACACACCCAATTCCTTTACTCTCCCTCTAGCGCAAGTCTCCGCCCTTCCAGTGGAACATTGATAAAAAAAAAAAGCTAGAGGGGAACCCCCCTAAAAAAAAAGGTCAAGAATCGCCTATATTTCCGTTATCGGAGATGGAGAAAAGAAATTTTTTTACCTCAAGTATGACCTCCTCTGGGAAGACAACCATTTTGAGATATTCAAATTCTTCAAGGCGAGTGAGAATCTCTTTCATCGGTTTCGATTGAGATTTCTTGGACATGGCACAGATACCAACGATGACTTGTTTGCCCTCTTGGGCGGGTGGGCCGTCATCTTCAGAGTCTGTCAGATCACCCTGCATTTATAAACATTTTTATTAATAAGACATAATAATCATTTAAGATAGATATTTTCTCTTTCTTTCTGAAATTACTACCAAATTAAAAAAAAAATAGTTTGCTAGATTAATTCATTTTTAAATGAGTAAGAAAAATTTTCAAAATATTTTATATTATTTTTTTTAACTTCATTAAAAATTCTAAATGAAAAAGTTTGCATTTTTAAATGAAGACTATTTTGAAGAGAAGGAAATTCTCCTAAAATTTTCATAACCCGGAGACCACAGATAATCACACGAGTCATTGAAATCAATGAAAAAATGTCAACTAATCGGGGATAAGTAAAGCCTTCTTTCTGAAACTATTATTTGCAGGGCTTCATAAGAATTAAAAGAGGCAAATTTAAAAGAATTTCTATTAAAATAGCCATTTTTTTTTTTTTTTTTTGAATAATTTCAGAAAAAAAAAGATAATTATTCTTTTTGATACTTGTACTATTATAATTAAATTTTTAAATATTCAAACAACATTGGATCATGTCTTGATTGATTCATTTCATGCAAAACTCCTTTAAAATAAACAATCTAAAATTCCCTTATTGAATGAGATAATTTAATTAGTTATCTTGAGAATAAACAAAAAGAAGTTTAGTTAACAAAGAATTTACAAGTATTAGTTATCAATCCTAATAAAAATTCTTGGTATCTTTAGAGCCGTCGAGAGGAGAGTAGCCCCGAGGGTATTGAGAAAATTTTTAATTTATGTCCATAGTTATCTTTTTAGAGGAGAGAGGCAGACTTCTATTGCATGATATAAAATAAATTTCTTTCAATTGGTGTAAGCTCAAAGTCTTTATCTCTGGGGCTCAATTAAGCTTTCGACGGCCCTTAATAAGATTACAATAAAAATTGAAGGAGAATTATAATATTTATCATGAAGAACCAGTAGCGTAGCCAGGATTTTTGTTTGATGGAGAAAGAGAATATTTTCTTTTTGAAATTCCATATTATTTCGGGTTGGTTGTTAATGAATTTTATTTGTATTTATTATCTAAGTTTTTAGTCTTTGGGAGGAGGAACCTAGTAGCTACGCCACTGTCAGTCAGAGAATAATATTTCATTTTCAAATATATAATTATTTTCCAATAAAATTTTTGATTAACATTTTAGAAAATTTATGTTAAAAATGTAAAGAAGTAGATTTACTTTTTTATATTTATATGAAATATTTATTAAAATAATGAAGATTAATTTTCTATAATACTTCATTTTAGATAATATGTATAACGTCACAAGAATTGATTCTAAAGACCACACCCAGAGATTTAATCCATGGAATTGAGAAACGAACAAACATTTTAAAGGGAAAACCAGAATAAAAGTGGCTACAATTAATTACTTATATAGGCTGGGTTAGAAGGAGATTAATTTGATTAATTTTTCAGAAAAAAAAGGTTGCAATGGAATCGCCAGTAAGCCCTTTCCCTCGAGAACTGGACAAAATAAAAAGAAAAAAACTTGGATTGGAATAAAGTAATTTTTCCATTTTAAATTCAATGAGTCTTCTTGGTTTACTCATAATGATTTATAAATAAATAGTAGTGTCAAAAATTTTGAAAACGCATGTAAAAAAAAAATTGAAAAAATCGTAGTTTTCACGAAAGTGTCAGTTCAAATTTTTCCTTAGTTAAGTTTTTTTTTTGCTCAACTGGGTGATAAATTGAACTTAACTTTTTTTATGCATATCACTCTTTCATTGGAATCTGACCAATAGTTTTTGAAAAAGACTTATGAGAAGTTCACAACTATATTTCTCAGATCCAGAGGAATTGAAAAGTGATAAGCGATTGATTGTTGCAAAAGTTGATATTTTTTCACTTTTAATGAAAATCATCTGCATAATAACAAAATAATAAATTTCAATCAAATTTTATTTCGATTTCTGTCTACGTATTTACACAAATAGATATATAGAACAATTTTCTAGACCACATTTTAAGATTCAGGGATCAATCAGATATGATGAAATTTCAATTTGGAAAAAATAATGAATACCTAAATAGAGCCCTTCATGAAAGTACAAATTTTAAAAATATAGTTATAAAACATATGGGCGGAGAAAATGTCATTTAAAACGTAGTAGGAAGGAAGTAGTTGAAAATGATAATATTTTAATTTATTCATCAAGTCTTTAATATGTCATCTAGCATAATATCTAAAATGTTTGTTATTCTAAATGAATGCATTAAGAGATAAAAGATAAAAATGAATAGAAGATTAATTTTTATTGTTTAAACTATTAAAAAAATATTATATACAATAAAAAATTTCCTGAACACTTGCCATTTTGGCATGATGGGTGAAAAATTGAAATAACAATTCTTCAAAGAAAAAAATGATTAAATATACTTCATTAATTTTTTCTTTACAAGCAAAAAATAGGTAACAAGACAGTGACAAGACTTCAACAATAGCCGGAAGTAGCCACATGATAGTAAGTCAACAATTGACTCACCCGAAATTATTCTTTATTTAAAATTAAAACAAAATAAATCAATAATTTCCTAAATTATTAACTTTAGGAAAAGAATATCCATATACAAAATTATTGTAATTATTATTTTGAACAATTTTCACTTGAAAAAAGTTTTTATATTTTTTAAATCTTAAAAAGTAAAAAGGATATAATAAATTTTAAAAAATTCAAAAAACCCAAGTTAAAAATGATGAACAAATTTGTGTGGTTATTATTTTGTTAAAGTTAATATTTGAGGAGAAAATAGTGATTTTTCTGGTTTTAAATTAAAATAAAGTAGTCCAGCTGAATTGCCTTACTACCTGGTGTCCACTTAATGTCAAAGAAATTAGCAATTATTTTATTTTAGTTTTTCAAACGTTTTCCACATCTTATTAAAGTTAGAGTCATTTTTTTATCTTCAATTTTCTAAGCAAATACCAACAAAAAAGTCATGATATGATTCCAAAATTTTTCTTATAGTTACAAAACAAGAAAAGAAAAATGCCTTTCTGAAATAATAAAACTGACAATCCTTGAACCGAACAACCCTCGAACAGCTTCCCGGAAGGAAAATCAGTGCGGGGATTCCCTGAACAGGAGAGTCTAATTTTAGAGTGATATTTCGAAAAGGTAAAAATTTAACAAGTCCGAAGTGAGTCAAGACTCGGGTTAAAAGCTGGGAAAAATTTGGTTGAGTCGAATAAAAATTTTTGAAAAAAGTGATAAGCCTAAAATAAAAATGTAAAACAAAATTGTTAAAATTACAAAATAAAAAGTTGTCAATGTCTGCTCCAGTACAGGGATTCATAATCCCGAGATTGTGATTTGTAACTAAATTTTACCAAATGATTGGTCGGAACTTCGTATTTGATACAAATAAAGTCAAATACAAATAGAAAACATTTTTTATTAACAAAAGGTTAAATGAAGGCAAAAAAGTCTCCATCCTACCCAAACAAAAATCCTGATTGCTTGATATGAAAAAATAATTTTGAAAAGAGGTTAATATAAATAGACTATTTTTTTTTTATTTAATAACTTACACATTCTTCGCACATTTTTAGTTCCTCTTGTCTTTGTCGCCATTTTTTTAATCGCCACCAATCCATCCATCGTGGCAAGAAAAATTTTCCACCCCAACTTGATTCCGAATCCGAAGACGAGTTGTTCATTTTAAGAGGATTTTATATACCAAACACACGTGACACATTGAAATGTATTAACCCAAGTCTCTCTCTCTCCTAAGGAATATAACAGTGAGTTGTTGATATCTCAAGAGTTCATGGTAGAATGACAAAAGCAAAGAGGAGGGATCAAAAAATAAATAAGCGGTCGTGGATCGAAGTCACGAGGATGTGATTAACTGGCGCGCAGTGGCAAGGACAACATCAACTCAGGTTTAATTAATTCCTAGCCCTGATAAGCGAACAACACTGATATCGAGAGATATACAACATATAATATAATATAAACAGAGTGAATGAGACAAGCCAACAAGCAGCAATGACTGAATAACGATCAGAGTACTCCCTACTTCAGTCATATCATACTACCTCCCCTCGTATTTTTACTGATAGCCATTGGCTGCTCCCCTCCTTCCCCAAGAAGAAAATGGAATAATTGGAAAAAATGTTCATCCCTTCCACTTCCTCAAAAAGAAAGAAATCCTAGATATGAAAAATTTGTTAAGTTGGGTTTTAGGGGTTCTTTTTAGCAATTGATTTTATATAAATTTGGAAATAATTTTATATATTCTTTTATTTGCTCTTTGTTTTAAAAGATTAGAAGAGGTGAGATCCCCCCAATCATCTATACAAAAAAAATTGAGATTTCAACGGGTATACATATCCCCCAACGTGCTATTTATAATTGTCAATTTTTTACTTTCTTTAATTTTTTCTTTTTAATAGAGTGACCATAGACCGATGTGTTCTAAGACAATGAACCCTTTTTTTTCTCATATTTAGTTCATCATTTTTCTAAGAAATTTTTGAAATCTCCTTCAGTTTTTAAATATTCATTTTTTTACTTTATGAGGCCATTAGCGGATCGTCATTGAGAATTTTGAGACCAAAAATCCCTTAGGGTTAAAAATAAATAATTAAAAAATTATAAAAAATAAAGCTATAACAAAAAACCAATGACAATGCGAAAAAAATATTAAGGTATCATAACATCTTAGTGAAATTAATGATTATGATACGAGAGTTGCCTTTTATATTTCGGAATTGCGCTAAACTAGTGCTGCTGACGATTCTTTCGTAAAGTTTGACATTTTTGATGGTATACGTACTCAGAACGTATTGACATACGAGCGCTATTTGTGTAGTTTACTTTACCTTGAAATCATCTCAGTTAAAAATGGAATTAAATCGTGAACATTTTCGAGCGATTATTTTTTACAACTTTAGACATGGATTAACCCAACAATTATTTAATTCAACTTTTGGCGATGAAGCGCCATCAAGGACTACTGTTCGATGGTTTGCCGCCTTCAATCGTGGCCGTAGTTCGGTTAAAGACGAATTTCGTGAAGGTCGTCCAAAATCGGTTGTTGTTCCGTTGAACATTGATGCTGTGCATGAACTGATTCTGCAAGATCGTCATGTGACTTATCGTGAGATTGAGGTATCCTTGGGCATTAGTGGGATCCGTATACATTCAATATTGCATGAACATTGGGCCCTCAAAAAGATTTGTTTTTGATCTCAAATCCCGAAATAGAAAAGGTAACCCTCGTATTATATATATAAAGTTATACAGTCTTTTAGTGGAAGATCATTATATTAATATAATGTCAGTGCATAATTTGGATAGTTGAGTACACATTATGTATGCTCTTTACACTAAGATTTGATTTTACAGTCGACAAATTTGTATAAGCTACTTTTACTGGTGGATTAAAATATAGAGATCACTTTTTAATTATTAAAATTTCATCTATATTTATATTATCTTTTTGAGCTTTATCTCCAAAACGTAGGTAATGCATTTTTCACTATTTCTGAAAATTATAGAAAAAACTTTTCAGATAAAAGTTGTGTGTTTTTAAAATAATTTTTATTGGGAGAAACTTATAAATAAATTCCCTAGTTTTTTTGCAAAAAATCAATTAAATAAAATATTATTATTATAAAAAGGGGTATATGAGATGATTTATTAGTATTACTTGAAGCTTTAATTTTATAAATCAGGATTTATTTATTATTATTAAACATGAAATCAAATAATCTCAAGATAATATAAAGGCTTTTGAAAATCCTCTTCTTCCTTCTTACTTTTCTATATTCTACAATATATTTTTAAACATCTTTATCAGTTTTAATCTTTTTCTTTCTTTCAATTCTTTCATTAATAATACTTATTTTAGATTAGAAGATAAGAGTTAAAACTTCCTGCTTATGTCAATGAAATCTATATTATTATCTATTCTTTGAAATTAAAAAAAAAAAAAAATTTTCAATTCAATTCAATTTTTTTGCAATTGAATTGAAATTGATTTGAATTGAAATTATTCATTTTCTTACTTTTTAACTTATTAAATTTCAATTTTAATAATTAATTACAACCTGGCTAAAATTAAATCTCCAAGTAATACTAATAAGATTACTCATATACCCCTTTTTATCAATAAAATAAATATAAATAATTGTTCTCATTTACCTCCTAGATCAGAGAAGAAAAAAGATAATAATCATTCAATTTAGATTGAAAATTGAAAATTTTTATGGCTACTCACATGTGGTATTTTTTCAGGTTTTCAAATATTTATTCTTTCATTTAGAACAACTTTGTTCTAAATATTCATTGATTCATTTTGATTTTTTTCATTTTTCTTTATTAGTAACACAAGTTTTAATGAGATGTAGACGTTGTTTTAAAAATGGGGGAAACATAGGTCATTTTTCGAGAACTTTTTTTATTTTGACTCAGGGATCTCATAAAATTTTCAAAGTTTGAGTATCTAAAAGAAAATGAAGAGCAAATAAAACAAATAATGAAGATAAAATATTATTATTAACCTGGTTTGATAAAAAATTATGAAAAAAAATCTAACACACACACTTACTTAGGAAGGAGAAAGTAATGTGGTGTGCTGACACTAGATTTTTTGTTTTTGTTTTTTCTTTCCGATAGTCTATCAGTACCCAGGAGGTAAATATTGGTACATAAATTTTGACAATATCAAAAAAAAATTTTAAAAAATAAGAATAAGGCTGCTCATAAACAATTTTGGGTGGATAATGATTAGTACATTTCAAAAATCATCTAAAAAAATAATTGAAATATGAATTTTATTGAAAAAAAAAAAAAAAAACCAAAAAAATACATCAATAAGTACTAGTTGATCGATTTTATTGAAAAGCTTGCTGTTGCATACATTTGTACCTTAACTATCAAATTTGAGTATCGACTTTTTTCTTGGAATACTTTTTTCACACCCATTTTTTGGACTCTGGGGGAATCTCAAAACGTATATTTCTGATGAAATCTCGATATTGAATTTTTTGTAATCGCAATATACTATATTATGTATATATAGGTAAGAGAAAGAAAAAATAGAGTTCAAGAAAGTCAGGTAGTGATTTTAAAATTTTAAAATTTTTTTGCATTTTGGTCGTTTTCACAGTGAAATGCCTGAAATTATTTTTTAAATGGGAGTGGTTGTGCCACTTTAATTGATTGCATATAAAAAAAGAGCCACCATGTTTTTCAAAGTTGCTTCAATTAACCTATTTCTCTTCTCTTTGTTGATTATCTTACCTTATTTGTATTTGAAGAGATTCATTCCATTCTCTCTCTTCATTCTTCCTTTGTGAACATGTAGGCATTCTCATTCGATACAAATAAATAAAAAAAAAATTATTTACTAATAATTCACTCACTTGGACACGAACTTTTTTAACAGACTCAATCAAACAATGAGAATCATCAACAAAATAAAATCTGATAGACTGACAATCAACAGGAGAGAGAATCGCGGCTAATTTAATTTATATCAAAATTTTTGAAAATTTATTATAAATGAATTATTTTTATATAGTTACTGTATTTAATTTATTGGAAAATCATAATTATTATATAAATATTGTTTAGGATTATTTTATATAAAAATGTGCAAATTAGGAGAATTTTCTATAAATAATATATATAACTAAAATAAAAAACTTGTCTTTTAATAGGAAACTGCCATAGAGAACGAGAGAGAAAATAAAAGAGACAGAAATGTTTTTTGAAGAAAATATTATTTAAATTTGATTAAGAATAATAATTAATTAATAGTTTAAAGCAATAAAATAATGTGACTTGCAAATTACCAGAAGACTCATATAAAAATAATAAAAATGTTGAATTTTTCCAAAAACTCTGGGATTTATTAAAAAAAATCGTTTAATAAAAGTTATAAAGCATCGTAATTCAAATTTTGAGTTTTCCTCTATAATAATAAAATAATCAAGTAACTGAAAAATGCAATCAATTGTTGATATGGACCATAAGTTGATGATGTAATAAGGAAAATAAAAAATAGATCTGAAGTTAATTCTTCAAATGGAAGAATGATATATGTTTGTCAAGAGACATCATACACCGAGATTCAAATCATGTTGTAAAGAGCAAAGTCCCGTTAATTTACATTTTAAAAAGAAAATTTTTTCTCTCAACTAAATTTTTTCTCATATATCCAAATTTTTTTTTGTCTAGGCCCATGTTAGTATCGTTTCCTTTTCAAGTCCCATTCAGAAGCGACCGCCTTAAATCCCACACTAATATATTTACAATGCCAGAATGATATGTAAAACACTTTTTCAATGGCTAAATCCCACGTTTTCCAAGAAAAAACTTATGGGACTGTGCAAAGCTGTATTGGCATCAACGAACTTGGATCTGCGCAAGGGGTGCGGAATTGCTCGCAACACTTAATAATAATAACACAAATAATAGTGTGAATTTATAGATGTTGGTTTCAAAATCTAACGTAAAAATTGTGTTATTTGGTAAAATTTC
>JAAAKE020087777.1:0-14933 GCA_010014785.2 Anisolabis maritima | reverse complement strand
TATAGTACTTAGTACTTAGATAGTTCAAGGAATTTGGAAGCGGTTGAAATTAGCCTCGACGATAAGGCTGGTCTCGGGCGTTTGCACAAGAATTCTGATCAATTCTGAGTTCTTATGTAATTTCTAGTTTGGTTTTGCGTAGGTCAGCTGTGATAATTCCCTTCAAAGCGATCTTCTACCCTTAACAATAGTTAAGGCTCATTTCACTGGCTCGAAATTTCTTGAACTACCTACATACTACACGTTGAATGCTTCAATGCTTCTGCGGCACGGTGTCTAAGTAGGAACTTGTGCATATTTAAATATGTGAAATTCTTACTTTGACTAGCTAATTATTTACCGTCCGAAAAAAAAAAGAAAAATAAACGTTAGAGAAAATAGAAAAGACTAATACATTCAGTAAGAAATAAGCTTCAAATGGATATATAGCAATCAGTAAAAGTAGAAATATAACATATTAAAAATTGTATGTAAAGTGTATCTTAATCTAATTCCGCAATTATTTTTCCACCAACCTATAATTTGTAATGGGTCTTTGGGATATTAAACACTTATGCATTCTTATAGCCGAATGTTTTAATTGTTGGCTGCCTCACTTCATTTGTTCTTTGTTAATTATACTTCAGCCAATTCATAATTATTTCAATTACACCCTCCGCCTATCTAAAAATTCCATATCTTCACAGCCCCAAACTAAAAGTTTTAGTGAAATTGAAAAGTGAAATGATTAAAAAAAAAAAAAAAAAAAAAAAAAAAAAAGTATATTCAGAAAATTTGTAAAAAGAGTTCTGATTATAATTATTAATATATACCGAATTGTCGCAAATATCATCATAGATGTATTGACTATGATTGGCTGTACTTCTTCTTTTCCGTTCAACTCTTCGATTTTGCAATTCAAAAAGTTGATCTCGTGTAATTAAACCTAGAAAAAAAAAAAATTATTAAATAACGATAATTATTATTTAAATAACGATAATTATATATATACGGCATTGATTTGTCTTTAATGATTTACCTAGAAATTTGAGGAAGTCCACTTTAGAGAGTTGTTGAGGCATCGTTGGCTGATCTTGTCTTTCATTTGTTGAATTTGTTTTTGATGAACTTGTAGATGCTTCATTTTTAATATTTTTATTAGATTTTGTATCATATATTTCATTTTTATTATTAAGTGAAGAGTTATTAGCTTGTGTTGCTGCATGTGTCGGTGAAGTTTTAGGTGTTGATACTCGTTTGGTCACTTTAGATCTAAAATAATAACAATAGCAAGATAAGTCCGTGATTGAAAGTATTTAAGAAACCCAATAGGGACCAATATAGGGTATAGAGAACTTACGGAATGATTTTGACAAGATCTTTGCTAGGGAGCTTAACCCCAGGTGCTGAGATGAGCGGCGGCGGCGGCGGCGGCGGTGGCGGAGGCGGAAGCGGTGCAGGTGCTCCTGCTCCCTCAGAACAGGAACCATCTTCGCTATTGCTTTTGCTGCTGCAACTGCTGCTCGCGCTCGAGGGCATTCTATGGCTGGCCACAGAGGCTCCCCGGTAGCTATAATAACAAATCAATCTTTATTAATATAAATAAAAAATCTGGAAATAAACAGAAGAGTCACAGAGCTTGTAGTGTAGAAAATGATGGAATAAAAAAATATTTTATATATAATATATTAATATATATATATATATATGTGTGGAATGTGTTTTCACGTGTTGGCCGCGTTGATTGTTGAGATTAACTCGACGTTTCAGCTCTCCCTTTGGAGACATTTTCAAGAGTGTTGGGTTAGGATGTGATGTGGTTTGTTTTCGAGGTCGCAATCTTGCTGGTCCCCAAATTTGGTTGATGGATGTCTCCAAGGTTTGGATTTGTTTCTGAGATGTAGGATGGACTTGGTTGGGTGTTGTGCTGCTAGTGTTCTGTTTGGGTTGACTTCGAGGCCTCAATCTGCCTACTCCTCGTGTCGGAATGTTTGTGGATATCTCCGAGGCTTGTGTTTGCCTCTGTGTTCGAGGAAGTGGTTGGCTGGATGGTGTAGTGACGATTAGCGCGTTGGTTGGTTTAGGTGGATTCCGGGGTTTCAATATGTCTACTCCCCGGGTCGAGGTATTATCTGAAATATATTGGAAGCTTTGCTTTCAAGCAAGCGACCAGGTAACACCTCGACCTGTCAATAATAAACGATATGAAATGGAGTCATTTACTAGATCTGTGACAAAAATTTTTAAGTCTTTAAGTCTTACGTTAATCGACAAAGAATTATTTACTTTATTTTTCTTCTTTAAAAATTTACATATAGTTTTTTTATTTTTACAAGAGTTGATTGAATTATTAGTTCTAGGATTCCTCCGATTTTTAGTTATCTCTTGATTTTAGTTCAGTAACGACACGTAACAGCGACCTTAAAAATAGTATGAGATGATAGTTTTATAAAAATATTATAAGTTTATAAAATACTCCCCCCCCTTCTTCCTTTTTTTTAATATTTTGAAATATCCTCTTATATTACAGTTTGGAAATAGAGCTTTTTTAATCTCCTCTCCTGAAATATTTAGACTTTTTTTTTGTTTAATATTATTTGTATTTGAAATTATTTTAAATCATGGTATTTGCACTTTAACTAGGTGTCTTTGAATCTTGGTCAAAAGTGGATTTAGTCCCATCTAAGGGTCGAAGAGAAAAAAATCCGCCTCTCCCCTCCAACCATAAAAATGTTTATATAAAGTAGTCTATATTTGACAAAAGTGCAAAAAATGTTTTACAGTAATAAAGGGTCCAGACCTAACATTTTGGGGTCGCTCAATTTAACTTTTATAGAGATGTTCCAGACTGTGGAACCCCTTGATGCTTTGGGCTCCTGGCGGCCGCTTATTCCGCCTCTGATTCTTGTAATTATTGGGAATTAAATTTTTCTATTTAAGAAATCTTTAACTTTATTTACATAATAATGAAATGAGTTAGTTTTTGAGGAGACAAGAATATATTAATTTTATAAACTTAGTACGCCATTTCTACATTTTATTGGAGTGGGAAGTGTAAATTACCCTCACCATAATAGTTATATGGATTAAAACAAGAATTTTTTAATAGAAAAAAAAAGTAGTATATTTTAATGTCTTTAATCAAATGCTCCTCTTCCCCCGCTCCTCCACTATTAAAGAATAATTAAGTTTTTATAAGCTGACCCAAAAAAAGCTATAAAGTTGGGGAAAAAAAGCCGAAAGAAAAACAATTCATTTTCCTCTATTACTATCATCAACATTTATAAATATTATTTTAATATTTTATTTATTTAAGTATAAATAGAGATAATTATTAATTATTCTAAAAATAAGTAATTTTAATATGCATAAATTCATCACTAAAATTTTGTGAAGTCAGAAGAGAAGAGGATAGAGAGATGCCTCTGTGGCATCTTTAATTTTTAGAATTATGGAATCCGTGAGCCCCATTTGGGAATTTATGAGGTTATTTTTTCCCTCCCAAAGTTAAGTTAAAATGGCATCTGTGATAGAAGATATATGAAAAATAATTATTTGGTTTATCAATTGATTATTAAGAAATTATATAATAATTAATATTTTTCAATAGCTATATATACTTTGAATAGGTTAAAAAATTATCTTATATATATTTTGATTAAGATAGAAATTCAAGTAATAGTTAATAATTTCAAAATATTAAAAAAGTATATTTAAAAACTTACGAATTGTTTTGTGAAACTTGATAAGATTCTCGTCTTTCCTGGGCCATTTTTGATGAACTTATCTCTTTCCTTAAACGGTCTACCAGGTATTTCTGTAAATAAAATTATAATTAATAAATGAAATTTAATTATAGTATAATTTATTAAATTTTATTATAAATATTAAAAAAAGGAAGATTTCACAAACAATAACAAACATAGAAACATATTTGGTTATGAATTATAATAATAGCCATCCCAACAATCAATTATTTGTGTCAATAATGGAAATTAAAAATATTTACTGCCATCCTACTGAGGGGGTAAACAACTATGACGTAATTAAGTCACCTACGACAAAAATTTATTTAAATTATGTTGACTACCAATTAATATAAATAAATAATGACGGAGTCTAAATGGTCGCAGATGTCAAAAAAAGTTACTTATAGTCTTGACAGATCTTTGAATGGGTAGATTAGGAGAAAAGATTATTTTAGAAAAATGTAATCAAGTCTAATGGATATTTATATTTTTTTTTAAAATGCTTTTATAAATTCTAATAGAATAATTACATGAATGAAAAATTAACTAGAAATGACGTATTATGAGAGAGAGAGAGTAGAAATCATAATCATATTATCTCAGTCTATTAGTCATTCATCACTTTCCTCAAGATTTAGATAAAAATTTTTTATATTCGTTTATTTTTAAATGCAATTTTCAATTATCCTATAATATTTCATTAAATTTTATTATAGAATTGTATATATAAATTCATTGAAAATTTGTATTAAAATAATAATTGGTTAACGTGGGGTATAATAAAAACTAAGCCGTTGAAAAATGATGAGATTGAATAAAATACCTGAGAATCTTTTATTAATTTAAAAAATCTTAGGATCACGAAAATTCTACTACCTTAAACTTTTAAGACAACACCAAATTCTTCTTTATCCCCAGCAGGATCGGTCCTCTACACGGTAGGAAAAATATTTTCGGAACCCCTCAAAAAAAAACTATGGGTCTCTGCATTGCATTTTCTTGTCTTTACCTTGTATTCAAATGTTTTTACTTTATAAGTTTTTTTTTCTGGACTCCCGATTCAATTTTATCGCGAAAGAAATTATATAAATAAATAAAAAAACTACTGATATTAGTTAATAGATATATTATTTCCGAATTACCAAAGAGTAGGATGATTGTTATCTAACTCAGAGCCTTTGACTAAAAGGAGTAAATTTTTTTTTAAGTCTTTTTTTTTGGGCATTTAGACTCCGTCCTTATTTATTTAAATTAATTAGTAGCCAATATAATTTAAATAAATTTTTGTCGAGAACCACTGACCTCTAGCTCTGCACAGGGCAAATAAAGAAGTAAATAAAATAAATAAAAAGGTTGAGAAATAATATAAATAAAAAATAAAGAATGAATTCCAACAAATTATCTATATGCACATATAAAAAAAAGAGTGAGTCAGATAATAAACACTCTATTGTTTAATTTTAATAATAACATTTAGCCTGACTATTAAAAAAGAGAAAAAGAAGAAGATAAGAAAAATTTATGAAAATGAATTGATTTTTGTTGTTATGGCTATTAAACAAATATAATATTTATATAATGAGAGGAGTTTAATTTTGATATTCTCGCCCTTTTAGAAAGCAAGTAATTCCGGTGAAGGGACAAAAAGTGCATTACCTCCACTGGATTCTTGATATTTTATTTTATATTCTATCTAGTTTTCACTTTGCACCACTTTTTGATTTTTATTGGAATTGCTTCATCTTCATATTTTGATAAAATAAACTACAGTGATCAAAGGAATGTCATCCGATGTGAATAATCGTTTAGAATCTCGTCAAGAAAATTTTCTATTCTTTAAATAAAAATCATTAAATTAATGGAATGTAGAATATATATAAGTATATATATATGTCATGAGTTAACCTCTTTTCCTACTAAAATTAAAATTAAAAAATTCAAGATTGTAAAATTTTTTGCTTAGCCGTTTTTAATTGCCCAATCAATTTAAAAAAACTTCAATTATTTGGGTATCCTGAGAGAAGAGAAAAAGACAAAATGTTTTAAAATATGTATCAGTTTTAAAACAAGCTGTAGAATACTTTAATTTTTTTTTAATTATTTTCTGGTAATCTTCGTTACATATTTTCTTTTCTCCTTAATTAAATGATTTAGGTTATAAATACGGAATAACTAGCCAGCTAGCCTAGCTGTGTAGGCTATGTGTTAACTCGCAATCGATTTATAATTTGCAGAAATACAAACAATATCATTTCAACCTTGATTATAAAATAATATTTGTATATAAAATATCAAACATTTAAATAATAATAATAATAATAAAATAAAAGAAATATGATCTGATATTTAAATTGATAAATTTAATTTCCTTTGATAAAAAAAAAATCACAAAGGGATTTAATTTTTTAATGAGAATAAAAAAAAACTAATATATAGCTTGAAATCTTAAATTATATATTTAGGAAATATGCTTCTTTCTATCATGATGATAATAATAAATAAATAAATAAAGATCAGATAAGCATCTACATAATTAAATATTTGTTATATTCTTATAACTAACGTAATTTTCTCATATGTTTAACATCCTGTCGTATCGTATGATGAGAAAGGATAAAATGGAAAAAAAAAAGATTACAAGAATTTTCTATAATCCGATACCGAGCAATAAGCTTTTGATTAATGACCAATAGAAATATCAATTTTTGGCAACAATCAATCGTGTAGAAATGGTACTTTAGAGTTCAAACCCTAAAAATTAAAATCTCTCTGCAACTATTAACTTTATCGAAATAACAATTACATATAAAATTATTATTTTCGATATTTTGAACAACTTTTGTTTGAAAAACATTTTTCTTTTTTATTCTTTAAGGTGATCTAACTAAGAGATACTAAAATATAAAAGTTATAAAAAAAATTTTCAAACAAAAGTTGTTTAAAATAATGATTAGAACAATTTTGTATATGGGTATAATTTCGATAAAGTTAATAGTTGTGGAGATATTTTTATTTCTTGCGTTTGAACTTCAAATAAAGTACTACTTGGGCTGGGTCGATTGTTACCAAGCTAATATTTGATAAAATATTTATATATCAAATTTTGTTTCTAAACGTTAAGCCGTTTGGTCCCAATTTTGTCTACAAACTCACATCGACACAATAGCACACAAATATGCATCTTTTTTTTTGACTCAATTCATGTAGATCTGGATTTAAAATAAGACAAAGTTAAAAAAAAATCACGATTTCTAAACCTCAAAATAAACCCTTCAGATGGTATAACTAAGAAAAAAATTATTTTTATAAATGTCAATGGAAATAAATTGTGGATTTAAGAGAATTAGCGGCTTTTTAACGGCGAGAGGTGTTGTCCTCCCGTTCCGTTTCTCCCTCCACCCATGCCTCTTATAGAGCCCCTTCCCCTTCTTTCACTCCCCCCATTCCAACCCAAAGATCAATATAGAAGAACAGACATTTGGTGTGCGTCTTAATAGGAGACTATGGAAAAGGCGCTCGCCAGAAAAAATAATATTATATATATATATTCAGTTTTAATAAAAAAATTTATATTGAAAAAGTTACGCTAAAAAATTCTTGATCTGATGAAAGTGTCGTATGTTGTAAGAGATAAATTCCCATTATAATATAAAATATAAATGGAATTCGAATCCTTTGGAGAAATTATTATATAAGAAAATAAATATGTCCTCAAAATATATAAATAAAAATAAAATCGATTGAAACTTAAAAAGAATTACAAAAAAGATAAGATTTTTTTTTCAAAAACGTATCCATTATTCTCCTCCTTCCCTCCCTCTGAATGTAGAAAATTACCTCTCTGTCCCTCTGCCCCTTGGAGTAATCGCTTAGGACGGGAAGAGAATCACTAACCCTTAGAAGCAAGAGCTTTACCTCTGCTCTACCGTAAAGGACAGGGAGGAGATTCTGAATATATTATAATAATACTCAGGGTGCCTTGCCAGGGTCAGGAGGTAACATCACAAGTGGGACTCACAATCCTTTTATTAATATTATGAAATAGACTCGTTTTAAACCAATGATCGGACATCTAAATTCCCAAATGGGGAACAAGTTAAAGTTCTTCTATTTTTATTAAATCCTGACAATTGCAATTACATTTATTAGGTCTAAAAGTTTAAAAATTTTTGTTTTACACTTATAAAGAGAAGAGGGAAATTTTATTTCACTTGATAATTTAAAATGAAACGAGTTTAGTTTGCGATAATTTTAAAGTGTTAAAAATTTAGAGATAGTGTTAATTAAAAAAATAAATTATTTTCCGTATATAATAGCTTTTCTTAAAACATTTGATCAAAAAAAAAAAAAAAAAAAAATTGACATCGATTTTGGAGAATTTTCTCTATACGTTTTGGAATGGTGGGTTTCAACTCCTAAATTGGCCGTAATATTGTAATATCAAAGATAATTTTTTTTTTTTTTTTGACATAAGAGCCCATTTACACTTCCATCCATAATTTGAAATGTTAAAGATGATGATGATGATAAACAAAAATTACAACGGTAACAGGGATATATGATTTGGGGCGCCGCAGAATAAGAAACAATAAGGCCCGGTCCACGACCGTTTATTCAATTTTCAATAGCTTCCGTTCTAGTCACCCATCCGAGATTCAGCACTGTTTGGCCTTGCTTGACATCAGAGATCTTAGTGGATGTATCCCTTCGCCTAGAGTTAGAATCTCTGCGACCCTGATGTTAATAATAAACATCCCACCGGAAAGCCTGGTCGGAGACAAGAGCAACAGCCACCGAGATCATTGTCAATAAGCAGACCAAGCACTGGATAGGTGACGTCCGCCAGAAGTTATATTGTATTGTATTTAATAAACACATCATGCCAAATAATAAAAAATAAATAAAATAAATAAATAGATTTCAAAGGATAAATAAAACATTTCAAATAATTTTTATTTATTTAGGACTTTGTCTTAAACAGTCATTGTTGAAGACAAATTGCTTTAAATATCCGACTATTCTATTTATTATAATAACATTTTTTAAAATTAATAGTTGAAAGGGATATTTATTATTTTCTTTTTCTTCATGTATCAGCCATCTCCTTGAAGAAGTTTGGCGATCATCATGATTGATGTGATCAGAATCTTTTAGATAAAATGCAAGGCCCGGAGCAACTAAATATTTTGACAACCTTAAAATAAAATTAATGAATGATATTTGATATTTATTCGGTTATAACATTTAATTATTATTCACAGAAGCTTTGCGCACTTAAATACTAGCAAATTTAGTTATGATTTTAGAATAATCTAATAATACCTGCTATTTGATAACATATTGAGTTACCAAGTTGAAGTCCCTAATATTGTGAGGGCAGGGGTAACTGCCTCTCTTGCCTTCCCCCCCCCCACCCCCCACCCCTCTGATAGAACCCGCTTGTGACCCTCGTTGCTGCGGTTCTGAAGAATGAGAACAAATCAAAAATTTCCTGTTCTTGCATCAATTTTAGTCTGGATCACGAATATTTCGTTCCTCAGCTCGTGTCGAGTTTTTTTTTTTTTTTTTTATTTTACTGAGAGCTTCAACTTTCTTCCTAAGCTCATTCTCCTTTTCGCCACAAAAAATTTCGAAGAAATTTATTCGCTTATAACTCGTACAAGATGGGAAAAATAACATTTCACTATCTGTAATGATATCTGTAACATCAAATTTAAATTTCTTAACTTTTCTTTATTAATATCATTATGGCTAATTCATGAACCGAAATGTTTGGAGCGATTTATTTAATATACAAAAGAAATAATCTTTGTTAGTAATAAAATTTCAGTAAGTGAAAAATTGCAGCAAGCCAAAATCTAAACCCTATTTTTATAATTTATTCAAAATTATTATTTTACAAAAAAAGTATAAATAATTTTTTAATTTATCATCCTTTTGATTTTTTTTTTTTTTTTTTTGTTCCAATCAAGCATAAGTATTTAAACAGGAAAATAAATGTACAGTTAGTTATCCCTTTCCCTTTTTTGTACACTAAATAGTAATCCTGTCTAAAATGAGTCTCATATCTTATTTGGCAGAGGATCCTTTTAGTGCACAAATAATGGGTAAATATTTTTATTTTTAGGACTCAATTGTATGAACTTGAAAAAAAACAAATAACAATAGTATAATAGGGTGTTCGTTATTTTAGAGGAGTTCGATTTTTTCCATTTATCCATTTATCATATAGAACACTAAATTTAAAAAATTGTAAAATATTCAAAATTTTAACCATATTAGTCAATTTTAATCTTTACTATGGAGTAGTTAAATTAAAAAATTTTATAATAAAATAATTAGCTAACGAGATCTTTTTCGTTTTTGATTTGGTGTCGGTTCTATCTGATTCAATACGATTTGGTTTGATTCCAGTCCTGTTCGGTTCGGTTTCCTTGTAGGTTTTTTGATAATTTCGTTCGGTCCTGGTCAAATTTCCAGCCAAATCGGATAGGAGATTTTACAAGATTTTTTTCTTCTTACCTGACTCTCGTCTAAAGCCATGATATGCTTTTGAAGTTCCTGGATTTGTTTCTTGATGTGGTGATTCTATAACAAAAATAAAAACTTAGACAAAATATAATATAATAATATTCACATGTGAAAAAATTAAATTTTTTATTAAAAGAGTATGTATGCTGAGACGCCCGTCGGAAGTCATCGATATTTAGATATTTTCTATTATACATATTTATTTGTAAATTCTAAATGGCCTCTGGAGCCAAAAAGAGAGTAAATAAAATAAAAATTAGTCTGTCAAGCTAATATAGAATGATTTGAATTTGCAAATAATATTTAAAAGAGTGATGCATACAGATGACTGTGGAGAGAGTCAGCTAACAAAAAAATACTAAATATTTTCGTTGACTTTTCAAATGCACATCATACTCATCATCAGAACGAAAATAATGTCCAAATATCAGATGGCTATGATATAAATCATATAGATATAGATATATATATAGATGCTTCTTATGAAGAAAACAGCACCGCAAGACAAATGACATTTTCGTCCTGATGATGAATATCATTGACATTCGAAATTTCGACGAGACTAAATACTGCCTCATCTCTACTCTCATCAGGTAGAATGATGAAGCAGGTGGATTAAGGATCAGTGAAAATATACTCTTTTAATGAATAAAACCTAATTAGGCTAATATGAATTTCTTTTTGACCCCTTTGCAAAAGGAAAGACCACAATCAGTGGGGTGCTAATTTTTTTTGATGATTCTATACAATCAATTCAATTATCCTCTAGGGCGGATTGTAAACAAATACCAACAAATTTTTTCTGGGCCTATTTAAAATTAGATAAAGCCCAAGAAGCTATCCTAGCTAATTTTTCAATTAAAAAAATTTTTTTAATATTTTTATTTCAATTCCCTGATCGGTTAAGGTTCCCCTACTTTAATTTTTACATTAAATATTAAAAATATGTTAAAATATTATTAAGATATGTTAAACAAATAATAATGAATTTTTAATTTACAACAATGGTTAACAATTAAATATCATTAAATTATTAATTCAAAAAGAAATTAAGCTTTTGCCAACTTTAAACATAAAAATAACTATTAATATATGTTTCAGAAACTCTGATTATTATTCTTTTTACCAATTAAAAAATAAATTAATAATAATAATAAATCCCCAATTAAGAAACTCATTAGAATAAGTAGAAAATATATTCCTCCCCAAACGTTCACAATAAACATCATCACATTTATATGCAGGACATTGAATAAGTGAAAAAGAAAAGAGATATCCGAAATTATCTCTTTTTTATCACCTCGATTTGATAATTCTTATATTCATTGACCTGAAGGAAGCAGAATTCTTAAGGATTAAATTTTGTATCCCTCAGGTATTTGTTTAGGCCAGGAGCTCTTTATGTGCCGAGAAAAAATATCATGGAAATCACTAGAGTAACCAGATATTGATAATGGAAGACAGGGGGGGGGGGGTGATGTCATTCTTACTGGGAATGATTTAATGTGATGGTGTCAATTAATCAAACCTTGGTAATAAGAGAAATATGTAAAAGTAGTGAGGGATATGTATCAAGGAGTACATATAATAGGATGAGTGAAAGATTCCCTGTATGTGTTGGCTTGGTTTTGAGTCCCTACCTTTTCAATCTGTTAATAGGTGTGTTGACGATTAAGGTGAAATTGGATCTCTGTAGACGATATTGTGGTAGAGGCAGAAAATAGGAAGAATCGAGAGAGTTGAAGAAAGGCAAGTGAAGATGGAGGGCTTACGAATGGCAGAAAGAAGACCGAATATCTGTAAGTCGGTGGATAAGGTAAAGGTGTACAGGTATATTTACAGGTAGAGAAGCTGAAGAGTCAAGTACCTTGGCTCCTTTGTAATGGTAGAAATGAGATGGGCTTTGAAAAAAAAAAAAAATAGGATAGAATATGAAGTGAAAATCCGAGATAGGGGAAGCACAATAGAAGAGACTAAGGGGGTATGGACAGCTAATAAAGAGAGAGGATGGATACCTAATAAAAAGGATGCTGAAATGGAAGGTGGAAGGCTCAAAAAAAAAAAATGATTGGATTGCAATTAAAAGGATTAAAGGAAGAGAGCAAAGAAAATGAGTGACCACTAAAAAAAAAGGGTAAATTTGAAAAAAAGAAGAAGTCAAAAAACCAAGACATTGCATATGCCTGCCACGGAAGCTAACGTTTAGACCCTTAGTGCAGACCATCTTCAGAGCCGATTAGCGATAAAGCATGAATGAAACGCTCCTGAAAGTCAATGAAAAAATTTTTCCTTGATTTTGTGTGTCGCTCACATTCATATTTCTAAAATGACATACACAGAGGGCGGAAACGTTAGCTTGGTAGGAATGAAATAAAAGAAAATTCAAAGACTTCAAAATCTTGTTTCTTATTGACTCTATCACATCATCATGTTTTATTGTGAAATGAAAAGAACTCATTTTTTTTTTATTTCAGATTATGACGTTATATAATTCAAATCGAAACGTTTCACACATTGGCTGACTTTCTCTTCTTTTCTGGAGTTGGATATAATTCTTTTATATGGATGTCGTTACTATTATCTAGTCATATTTATTGAATTTAAATAAATCCTATCTGCAAGCCCCTATAAATGTTGACACAATCAAAATCTATATGTCAAGAGGTGTGGTGTGATTTTCACCTAATTAATAATCGATTTTTATTTTAGTTGGATCCCCATTATATGAAAATACCCCAATGAAGTTTAAATATCATGGGATTCAAATATATTTTAAAAAATTCTTCGGGTCCGCAAAACAATTTTAAGGAGAATGATCCCAGCTCGGATTTGCAATTTTTCTTCGTTTTGGTGAAAAGGGGGGGGGGGTGAGGGAGGGGGATGATCTCCATCTCTCCTGTCCCCACCTAAGAAAGAAACCAAGAGTTTTAGAGAAATTTAAAGGAGAAAACTAAAGCTAAACAAGATCCTAATAATTTTGGTCAACGTTTCGAATGAACTTCGTACTCATCATTAGGATAAAAATAATGTTAAAATTACCCTGAAGTGAATTCAAAATGTGAACCAAAAAATTATTAGGAATTTATTTCTTCTTTAAAAATTCCATTTTATTATTTTAAAAACTTAAAAATGTATAGTCGAGTTATTTTCGTGAACGGATGAGAGGCGAAGTGTGGTAAAGAAATGGTGATAGGTGGGATAGAACAAGGAAATAATGAGCACGGGATGATCCCTGCTTGTTATTGGGTGCTCTTGGTGGGGAAAACTTTTCACTGACAGAGAGTTAAGTTACGATTCCTCGACTATAGGCGAGAAAGAGTGTACTTACGTGTGGATCGGCCAACTGTTTTGAGACCCATATCTGAAAAAAAAAAAGAAATACAATAAAATTAATTTTGAATTATAACAATGTAAGGAGTTAGGATAGAGGAGGGGGGGCCATGACCCATTCTCTCTCCGCAGGATGCTTCCATGGGTTTGCAAAGTCGTTGATTTGTTAATTTTATATATATATTGATTATAGATACTTCCGCCAAATTCAAATTTAGTTTAAATATAAAGAAAACCCAATAATAATTTTAACTTTTCCAATAATATTTATTTTGTTTATTAATTATGATTGCAAGTCAATTGTGGTGCATTGGACCCATTGCATTTAGGGCACAGAACAGGCCTGTCCCTTCACCTTATAACTCAACAAATATAAGAAGAAACAGGCTTATTTAATTAAGAGATCCTGATATATAGGATAGTAGGAATTATTTACTTTTTGAGAGGAGAGAGTGAGAGAATGTAAGGAGAATAAGAGAAAGCATAGAGGAATTTTTTTTTTTTTTTGTTGAATAATCATATCAAAAAGATATGTATATACAATGATACTTTAAAAAACAATAATAAAGATTATGAGTGTTTTATTGGGGCCGGGATCGAATCCAGGATAGGAAAGGAACAGAAGAAAAATATCCGGATCTAAATAATCCATTCTATTACTCATTTGTCTGGACGCGAGGATTTCAGCTTTATCCTTTTTTTTTATTATCCGGACCCTTGATTCCAATTAGTAATCGAGTTCGACAGTATAGTGAAAACTATAACTATTTCAAATGAAAAAGTTTCCGAAGGTGTTAATATTTGTGTCTTATTTCCTATACTCATGACTCTTTTTTTTTTTTTAGAAGGGGGGTGAGTAAATAGCTAAAAAGGTGTTTAAATAAAATGTATAGCAAGTGAGAAAAAAAAAAAGAAAGAAGAAAATCTATGTACAGTGCCAACGGAGTCAGGTTTTTAACACCTTAGGCAATATAACATATATATAATCTTCTCTCAATTTATTTTAAAATCTCAAGTCGGAGTGTAGTCAGGATTTATTTTTTTTTTTTTTTTTTCGGTGGAGGCAAATAAAATATTTATCTTGTATGATCTTTAGAGTTTTCTTGTTTTTGTGATTCTTATTATTAATTCAATTTTATACTTCTTATTTTTTTTCATTCTTTTATTTTTGAAAATTCAAGTAATTGCAGAGATAGCTTGTGAGTGGAAAAAAAAAAAATAAAACAAAATTTAAAGGAAAATGAGTGAGTATAAGAAATCAGAGAGGCACTATTTCCACCCAATCCATCCAAATAAATTACGTTTGAAAGCCACTGTGAGAAAAATGCGCCTGTTATCAAAATA
>JAAAKE020087766.1:0-21600 GCA_010014785.2 Anisolabis maritima | reverse complement strand
TTCCCGGGTTGGTCCACCTCCATCATCACTTCCTAACAATAAGGCCATAAGGTGCCTGAGTTGCCTTTAGCTCAAGACTAAAGGCTTAGCTGCTTTATCCCCTCCACTAATCGCCTCTTAGTGATATTAGCTACAAATAAAATGGTTTTCTTATATTTGATTGATAAAATATTTTTAAAAACAGCAAATGAGATATTCTGAATTTATTTTTCAATTTCTTGCTTTGAAATTTACCAAAGTAAATGTCTGGCGTATTTTAACAATTTGAGGAAAGGGGCATAGTGAAGACATTTTATAGGAGGAAGGAGGACACTAAAATGTCAGGAAATTTTTTGACATTCTTGTAAAATAATAGACCAAACTTGGATTTCGTTGGACAAAATTGATCAATTATGGATCAATAATTTTACGATTTTAAATCGTTCGCTTTTTAGGAAAAAAAAGAACTCTTACCATCTGGACCCTGATAATGCCAACTCGATATGTCCTAAGGGGAGGAGAGCAAAAAATGTATCTGGTCAGAGTGAAAAAAAGGTTGAATAAAAGAAGCCACAATCATGAGGTCCTGGGTTGATATTGTTTTAAAAAGAAACGGAGAAGGGAGTCTAGTAATAGCTATTTTTTTCTTTTCTTTTGGATCTAAAAAAAAAAGAGTGAGAGCTCTTTGGATGTCGGAATGCACTCTTTGTTTCAGTAATTCATCTCGTTAAGAGGCTTTTCATGCTCCCTTTCAGTTGGCTAGCTTATCCCATTCGGGGGGCAGGCAGGGGACATCTATTCTTGACCTTGCGCTCCGATTCTTTAAGATTCCCTCTCTCTTTCTAACTTAATTCTCCCAGTTATTCTTCTCTGTCTTATTTTTAATGTGTTATTTGAATCATATCTACTTTGTATTCTTTAGAATTTCTTTAATATCCGTTATGGTGAGAGGTAATAGGCTATTCGAATCAAACTATTCCTCTGAGTAAAAAGGTTATTATTTTGCATTAATTATTATTCCAGTTTATTATTCATATAGCCATTGGCCTTATCTCTAATTTGATAGTGGCGGATCTACAGGGAGGGGGGCGCCAAAACGATCGGCCTGCCAAAGGCAAAGTCTGGAAGCAATGGTTTTGTCACCCATCCCCCTACCACTTCACACACCTTTACTTTCACTTCAATACTGAAGTTTCATTAAAAAGAATATAAGGAAAATAATTTTTAATGTCCATTTGCATCGGATATTCTCTTCCGTCTTATTATTATTAATATTATTCATATACGGGGAAAGATACCAATCTCTATTTGTAGTGTATCTTTTGGATATCATCTTTAATAAACAATGAATGTTTTATTTTTAAAGAAAAACAGAAAAAGTGAAATTGGATATTTTATCAGATTTTTTATCACTTTTTTGTTTAAACAATCTGGTGTGAGTAAACGCACCCTTACCTAAGGTAAGGAAAGCTGAGTGATATGCTGTCACACCAGATTTTTTGCGCCGAGCCGTTTAATGCCAATTTAATTGATTTCATTAGTGTAGTTAAAGAAAGAGAGCAGTTATTCCCGCCGTTTACCCGTATGGCAAAAGACAAGGTGGGCAATTTCAAAGATATTTTAATAAATAATTGATATATGAATTTTAATCAAAATCGTTATAGCGAATTTTGAGAAAATCGAAAAAAAAAAAAACTAAAAAAGTACTTGAGTAAAGTTCTAGTAGAAATCTTGTCACACACCACACATAGACTGGCCATTTTATGAGAGAGTTTTTTAGAGTCAGGGAACCTCAAAACATTTATTTCCATTGAAATCTCGACATCGATTTTTTTGCGATTGCAATACTTACTCACTATATATTTCATATATTGAAAAGAAAGAAGAAAAGGAATGTATTTATACATTTTAAAAATAAATTTTTTGTAGTCTTGAAGTGGCTACATCTTCTACTCTGTTTCAAGTAGTCTAATTAGACAAAACGCTAAGTTGTGAATTTTCAATTGACGACATCTTTATCCGACTATATTTATATAAACTAATTGATTACCACGATTATGCCTCTAATCCTAAAGACAAAGAGAAAAAATTTATTATCTTCATAACTGAGAGACATGCGAAAATTGAGTTGTCAATTTTTTTATTATTATTATTATAAAAAATAAATGTTTATTGAATGAAATGGATTTTTGTTGGCTGATGGATTCTCGAGAGAGTGATAATAGCTGTTGATTATATCTGCTGGATACGTTGCTAGGAAAAGCAAACAGGCGGAATTGCTTAGCTATCTTTACCCGACGATCGCCATTAACAAATAAGACAATGGGACAGATTGGAGATAAACATCCCATCTCCGAAGGCAGGAAATTCGAGTGATGACCTATTTGCACTTTGTTGTTGTTTACGGTCCCAACAGAAAATAATCAAAATTGCAAGGTAAAAATCTCCAGCCATTACTTTGATGAGACCTAATTTTTTGTCCTCCATCGCCGATTCTCAAGGATCGCTACACTTTATTTAATATCACTTTAGTCCTCCGCGAAGGCGGCCAAAGTTGTCCGTGTTGTGCGTTAATGAAGTGTTTTTTTAATCTGGCCCTCTGATTGATTGGTCGGCTGTCATCCCTCCCCTCTCCGCTCAAGCCAATACTGAAGTTTGATTAAATAGAGATTAGTAGCATATATCAGTAAAATAATAATAATAATATTTAAAAAATCCAATCCAATATTATTATATTAGCAAACCCAGAATATAATTTTTTCTGATTGCTTTTTTTTAATATGCTTCTTTGGTAATATGTTATAAATCAATTTATTTGGCCTTTGATCATTAATATAAAAATATTTGGCCAAAGTCTTCTTTAAATAAATTTATTAATAGAAAAACCTTTAAATCTTTTTTCGTAATATTTTTTTAGGCTATTTATCATAAATATATAATATAAAAGAATAGCTTGATTCAATACTTTTGATGATCATTGTATATTTTATATTTGAGACATGTTGAAAAAAAAAAGTTTAACAAATCTGATAAAACATCCAATATTGTTTTGATTTTTTTTTTCGTATACTCAACTAAAAATTAAAAAAAAAATTTGCTTATTAAAAAATAAAAAGATTAAAGATAAAATTACAAAAAAAAAGTTTACATTTTTTAATTTGAATTTCAAATTCGTGATTATTTATACGCTTATTATATATTTTAAAAAGTAAAATCGTTTTCAAAAAAAAAAAAAAGGAATAAAGAGAGAGAAAGAAAAAGAGGGGGAAAATAAATAAGCAAATATTGAGTGAACGAGAGGAAAGAGGGACGTGGACCCGGAAGCTGCGTCCTCGTCCTTGACGCCTGCCAGCCTCCAGCCCTTTGTTTATCTCCTGTCATTCGTCTGAAGGCATCGCATCTGACGGCTCAGAGTATTATATATCATTCCAACACAAGGCTTACACTAATTTTGACTATTGACTAAAGTACCTATTTTCATTTATTACTAATGTTAATTATTCGATGATAAGTTTGTATGTTCAGAACAAAAGGAAGCATCTGTAAGCACCCAGCAAGTATTTTGACACTCAGATTAATCAATTGTTAAATATATTAAACTCCCATTAGGTAATGGCGTATACAAGGAGGTCGGGAGGGTAAACGGGCTAATTACCCTCTCCAAGATTTTTTTTTTTCAATTTTAAGTCTTTTTTCATCTGACGATGCCATTTAGTATCATTTCGCGTCTCATAGATTGAGAAAGACTATATTGCGACCAAATTATATTCAAATTAGCATTAAAAAAGAGCTGAAGAAGAGCCGTGTTTGGCGTTTCTTAGAAAATAAGATTCTTGTTTGTTTTTCTTCTTTCTTCGTCGGGGCCACCAGGAATACTTTGTTGTTTATTATTTTTTCATTTTTTTTATTTGATTTAAACTCTTTTTTGTTTGCAATGGCCATTTAGAGTTTTATGAATATTCTCTGTATATTATAATTTTAATATTAAAATCGATTGCTTCCAACGTTCGTTCGTTGTTTATTGATATGTTATATCAACATATATATGGGGCAACGAATGTAATTTATATATATTCATTACCTCATGCATTTAATAATACATCATCAGGCCATGGTATGAACTCCAATCATAAAGGCATTGAGTCAAAATTGCCGAGTTGTCGGATTGTTGTGTACTTAATATTTTAATACAAAGAATGGATGCTCAACAAGCTGACAATTTGGAATTTTGATTCAATTGGGTTCATACTCATAACTGATGATGGTACTATTAAATCCGAAACGTCTTTCTTGGGTTTTAATATCCTAGGGGCTTCTCACCTGTCTCCCTGCTTGTTAAATTCAACCTTACTACTTCGCAATTTTGACTTCGTCTATCTTGTTTTAAAAGATTTTATGTAGTGGAGTAGATGGACAATAATTAGAGTTCATTAAAAGGGAGCTTAAAAAGTTTTAACTATACATTATAAATTCCCTTTTGATTATATTATCAAATCCCAAACTGAACATTTTTTTTATAAATTCCCTTAATCTTCTCCTCTCTCTGGAATCCATTTAATTACAACTTTATTCCGGTAAAATGGTTGTTTGAAGGACCCCAGGGTTGTTTGTAGAGCTACAACAACTTAGGGATAGGTTTCTAAATAATCCCCATCTCTAACCTTTGGAGTTAAAGCCGAACTATTATTTCAAATTAAGCTGAATGCTTTAAATATATTTATAAAAGTAATGTAAAGAAATTTTAACTAAATATTTTCAAACTAAAATGTGATTAATATATGGATGGCGACTACGAGTTGCCCGAACTTAATCTGATATTTCTTCTGCCAATCTTTCGTCCCTTCTGTCTCTCCACTTGGATGAACATAGAAAAAGATATGAATATGTCTAGAAATTAGTATATTGTATTATAATGTTATATATAATTAATTAATAAACATCTAATGTTCTATTTTAAACCAAAAACTTTTTTTGACCTAACTATAATAAATTTTGTATATTCTGTATGTTGTGTAGATAGAAACGATATAACGATACATTGTATAAATTTAGCTCTCTGTTAGAGATACAACAGAGCATCCCGGTGGCAGATCGAGGAACTAAAAGCTTCCACCTGTCATCCGGTTTTTGTTGAATTCACTCAATTAGAGTTTGTTAAATCTGATGACTACTTCAGAACTTAGATCGAAAGGTTATGAAATTAATTAATTAAATAAAATACGACACAAAACTTATTTATTTATTCACTCTTTTTGGGAAAAGAAATCAAATATTTCATATAAAGATAAGAGAAAGTAAAAAGCCTCAACATTATTTAGGAAGTGGGTATAACGTTTGCCAAGAGCAAAAATTTCTGAAATACGCCTTTTCTTCAACTTGTTCGATTTTTTATTCACACACACATCATCACATTCTGAGATATTTTTTCATTAGGGTCATATCTTGTATTTCCCTTGGCTTATCATATTTTTTCTATAAAGAGTTTATAAAATAATCACCCCAAGTGACCTCACCCCAATTCTTTTAAATATAATTATTTAATCAGTTTCTAAATCAATACACTTTATTGGAATTTTTTTCTATTGATTTACTTATTTAAATATTTATTTTTTTTTCAGGTGTCTTGGAGTTCGGGTTATATTGTTTACCTGCACAAAATGGACCACAGTCTCCTCCTTTCAGTGAGTTTCAACAGTTTTTTTTAACTTTATGTAACCAATGTTTCTCCATAAATAACGGTTTTTTCGGTTTTCTGTTCAGTTCCTCTTCGAAGGCCTCAGTTTACATAGAAAAGCATAAATAATTAATTATAAAAATTTTTTATTATCATGGATTAATAACGGGAATAATTTCCTGTAACTGTTTAATAAATTATCCCCTTCCATTGGATTATTAATATTCTTTAAAGACTTTCGGTTCCATTAATGGTTTTATGACACAATAAACCATTCAAAAGGTGCTATTAATAATAAAGGTTAAGGACAATTGATATCTAATCATATCTCGCTTAATCTGCAATCTATTGGGTGGCTAATAGGAGGAGGCAACAACAACTCGCCTGCCTTTATTTTAATCAGGATCATCAAGACTAAGGGCCTACATCCCTATTTACTATGAAATTTCGAACTGATTTTAATTTAAGGTCAGAAATTTAGAGGATCGTTTTCCTATAATGTGACTGTTTAATAACTTATGATTTTTGTAATTTTTTCGGGTTTAGGGGGGTAATGGGGGTGGCTGCTCCCTCCGGCCCTTTTCTCTTTAGTTGCTTCTTAAGACAGAATTAAAATCGGCAACTCTTTGCCAAATACCTCACTTATTAATTTTAAACGAAATTATATAAAACTTTTTAATAAGCACTGATGTTTAAATCTACACCTCCCTTCCTCCCCCCCCCCCTCGCCCACTCATAAATTTAATAAAATTCCTCAATAACTTGGATAGACTGGAGTTATTTGCTAGGATTTGATATTAAAGATGAGCAGCCTTTTTATTAAAATATTTTTTTATCTATGTTTTTAAGGACGATGTTTCGAGAGCGATTCTAGCTTCATCCGGTCGAGATTGTATGCTGAAAAAGACCGGATTAAGACAGAATCGCTATCGTTACAAATGTAAATTTAAAAAAATATATTAATAAAATAGCCGCGCGTTTCATATCCTTTTAATAAAGTCCTAATATTATTATTGTTTGAAATCAACGCCTTAAGAGATTCCGGACAACTTAACTCTCTACCATTAGAGTAGTCAGGTTTTTTGTTTGGGGGTCCAAATAAAAATTTTTTCTTAAAAAATTTTCACAGTTGGTTTTTCTTTTTATTCTTCGATATTCTTTTAAACTTATGATTTTGATAATTTTTTTCGTGTTTTTATTAAAATTTTGTGTTGATTTTTTCAATTTTTTCGGCTTTGAAAAGGGGGGGGGGGAAGCTGCTCCCTCTGTCCCACATCTCTTTCTACTTTAGTTACTTATCAAGAGCAAACCGAATTAAAATCTGTAAAGCAATTCCTAATTAATTATCTCAGTGATGTCAACTCGTGGATCGCAGAGCAATTTTTAGTCTATCTCTTGTTTATACGCCTTTTTTTTGAACATCTGAAGCCCCAGAGACTTTTAAACAATCACAATTATATTATTTACAATACTTGTTATCCAGATATATTTATTTTTATACCACTTGATTAAATAAATTTTCATCGAACTGCCTGGGATCCAAACCCACACCCCTTGACTTTTAAGGCTATCAATATTGATTGATAATGTCAGCATCTCTAACCTCTCGGCCGTAGGGTGGAGTTTTTTTATCGCTTTATTTATATATTCAATGAAAACTGAAGACATCTTTTTTTTTGTATTGTTTTTTATTTCTCTTTTTATTTTAATTAATTATTTTTTGTTAAAATTGTCCATTCAGTAATTTTGCAAGTAAATGAATTAATTTGTATTGTAGGAAGTCAAACAGAAAGCTGAGTGAATACGATTATCAGCAAAGCAGATCGTATGAGTTTCGTTTATAATATTGATTACTCGCAACTGCATCAGACACTTCCCATTGTTAGAATTTCAGTTGCTTTGGGTTACCATTATTTTGTTCGCTCACTGATAAATTATAAAAATTTTTAATAAAATATTTACAAGTTATTATTTTTTTGAATAAATCAAAAAAATTGAAGGCGTCATTTTCACAATTTAAAAGTAATTGAACTTGAACTTGAATCTTTTGTTTTATTTTTCGGTGATGCGTGAATGTTAGTCTTTTATATATATATTTACTATTTTCTTATTTGGACTAACCATTAGTGTTAAGAGTATGTATTTTATTAAAAAAAAGATATCCGTGCTCATCTGTTATGAAAAAAACAGTGGCATTCTATGTATTTATTAAATGATAGAGGGGAGATGAATGTAATGTTTAATAAGCCAAGATTATTAAGGGATGATGGGTGTTGTAGTCTACCGAAACATTTACGCATCTGTCAAAATAAAGAAAATTCGCAATAATTTATAAAAATAATTATTATTTTTAATAAAAAGCATACTATTAAAATTAACCCAGAGTCCTAGTCCAAGAAAATGTTACTTAAGGGAATAGTCAAAGAAATTGTTTCATCTTAATGGATGATTAGGAGAGCTACATGAATTTCCAAATCATAAAATTTTATAATATTTAACCTATTTTTGAATTTTATATAGATCTTCTAATTATCTATTAAGACGAAACCAACGATACTCTTTAAAATTGCCTTTGAGGGGCAATAGTATATATTTCTAGAGTAGATCGCCGAATGACAGTATAGAAAAGTAGCTCGCAAGTAGAAAGGGTGGAATATCTCACTTACAAGTTTCTAAATCAAAAAAATATTTTAATATTCTCGTTTATTTTTAACCCTTTCCAGATTAAAATATTCAAATAAATCTTCTCTTCGGTTTTTTTTTTTTATAGAAAACATTGAAATAAAAAAAGGACGAAGAAAGAAAAAAACCACTCATAAATAAAAGTCTTGTCAGAATAAAAAAAATCTATTTCAAGTGTTTACTTACTCTACTTGGCAGACAGATTCCTAAAAAAAAAAAAAAAAAAACCAGAAAAAAATTTAATCAAAATTTTATTATTTATTTATTATATTTGAAAAAGAAAGAAAGAGAAAAACTTTGATAATTGTTTGATTTGGTCAATTTATTTATTTTCAGTTAGAATTAAATGCTTTTTTTTTCTTCTTCTTTGATTGAATTTGGAAAGTTTTTACTAAAAAATTTCCAATTCATTTGATTTCTTTTAATTTATATTTCAAGTTTTTGTTTAGACTCTTATTGAATCAACATCAATTTTACATTTCATGAAAAATAAAATAGTAGAGATGTCTTTTCTCTTTATTTTTAAACTCTTTGATTTAACCTTGTCTGTCTGTCCACCTGTGGGGGTAACTTTTTCTAAATCATTTTTAAAATACTTGAAAATGAGATAGCGATCTAAAATTTTGTATATAAGCTCAATTCCGATGACAACTTATTATATTAAAACGAGGCAAAAATCGAACCATTTACAGGGGTACTTCATTTGAAGTTCAAACTTAAAAAATCAGAATATATCTTTAACTATAAACTTTAGCAAAAAAATATTCATAAACAGAATAGTTCTATTCATCATTTTGATTAACTTTTGTTTGAAAATTTTTTTGGTATCTCTTACAAAAATCCCATTTAAAAGAAATTAGAAAAATTCATAAATCAGAATATTTAGTGATTGTAACGTCTCTTGAGAAGCTCTAGAAAATAATATATACTAGTACAAGTATAAAATCCAATAAAAACTTTTTACATAAACTTGTTGAATTATTATGATAAAAATAAAAGCGTGGGCGCTCATTGAATATTTTATTTAAGATTTCTTCTCCAAATTCTTTTTTATATTCTCCTTGTTTTAATTTTTTTCCAATTTTGAGGGGGTGGGGCTTCAAAATTTAAATAAATTTTCATTGTATTGGCTGGGTTAGCTGTCTTTTAAAAATACCCGATCAAATTATCAATTTTTTTTTTATAATATTAAACCGGGAGACATTGTCAGTCCACCTCCAAAATATAAAAAATTTTAGCACATAAAATCACATAAAAGAACAAAGGGAATTATAAAAGAAAAACAAAAGGAAATATTAAATAAAAAGCAGGTGGACCACTCACTGACGTGTTTGATATTATTTTTCACTTCTTAATTTCATTTCGGAAAATGGATTAATACTATACTTCTCTCTTGAACTGTACTAGTTGGAGTTCGGTAATGGATGAAGTTAAAATTTATTTTTTATTCACTTATCGCTTTATCAATATGCACTTAATAACATACAATACCTTGTTCAAATATTTTATTACTTTTATCATATATAATATTCAATATGCGAATTTTAAACTAATTTGGACAAAAACTTGGACAATTTAATTCATTATCTGATGGGCTCCTTAGTTTCTCACTTCCAAACTCTCTCTACAAAAAATAATTTTTAAAAACAATTTCATTTTTAATATTGTTTATAAATCCTCTAAAAAAAGATCCGCAGGTCCCTGAGGATGTAGAAAATGAAGAATTACAGCTAGAGTTTTCTCTTTTAATTCTCCTTCCTATGCTGATGTTTCGTTTTTGGATATCACAATCAAAACAGCTCTAGGGCTAAATAAACAACAATTTCAATTATATCAGAAAGGCCATAAAATATTTATAATATAAATGCAAACAGTTCCAAATAATAATTGTATATTTCATTTATTTGAAATAGCTCTACTCGAGAGTCCTAGATCTCTGATGATGATCTTAGCCAAAACCGAAACGTGCAATTAAAAGGAAAAAAATCTAGCTTTATTTTCTCCCCCTTCAGCAGCTAAATGTATTTCGGGGTCTGTTAATTAAGGGAAGAGCTTTAGCAGATTTTCAAGGTGTATGCGACGAGGGTGCCTAAGTCAAATATAAAATTTCAGCCTCGTACGTTTTCTCATTTTTGAGAAATCTTGTTCATTTCGACATCGATTTTTTTAACCACCCTCGGACTCCAGGTACTTAATTTTAAAACATAAATCAAAAGAATAATGAAAAAAGCTTTGTCATTGAAGTAATTCGATGGATTTACCCTCAAAAGATCATGCACATACATTGCTCATTTAATATGATAAGTACCTGGAGTCGCTCGGGTTTTTCTTTTAATGGACAAGAAGAATAATAGAAAGCTTTCAAAGGTAGGACCTTTGCTTTTAGACATAAGGCCTAAAGGGCCATTCGTAAAAAATAGGCTCCCCCAAACAAAAACACCCTAAATATATTTTCCCACAGTTGAGACCTAACGCAATTCCACGCTCTCAAAATAATAACACATCAAATTTCATCAAAATTGCTAGAGCCGTTTTCGAGAAAAAATTTACATACATACATATATATAATATTAGCTCATTTAATAATAATAGATAGATAATAATATATTCATAAGGAAATGAATTTAATATGAAATATAATTGTAGCCTAAAGTGAATGTTAAACTGAATCAAAACAATTAAACCGGAAAAGGTATATAAATACCGTACTTAAATATTGAAATTACCATATCCATAGGAAATTTATTATATTTCAAATTTAATGCTGTTTTATTATCGGGTTTCATATCGATATATTAATTTTGTTCTAATATGAATAATTTGTAGAATATAAAAATTACACTGGCGTATAAAAAATCATATTATTAAATATAAAGTCCATTAATAAATCATATCGTGCACTCGGCCACAGGTCGATCGAAATATCTGCATGTAATGATAATAAGTAGATTTCACCATCCTCTCATATAGTTCTCTGTCTAAATCACTGGTGTACTCGAATTAGGGAATGGGAGCATTTCTTACTTTTTCCAAAGACCAATTCATTTGGTACACGCCTCTCTGTGAACAATCTCATTTTGACGAGTGATGGAACTCAAGTGGACCCAGTTCATCATTTATTTGCAGTTTGGTCATTTGGGTTCCATCACTCGTCAAAATGAGATTGTTTGGATGGCTACGGCCAAATGGAACATAACCCAAATAATTGGTGTAATAATTAAATACCTATTTATAAGACAATTTTTTTTAAGTCTTTTTCGGCATCTGAGGTCATTTAGCAATATAATATAAATAAATTTTTGTCCCTCAGGCTGGAAGCGAACCACTGATCTTTGGTACGTGAAGCCAGATCTCTAGCTCTGCCCCAAGGGGCAGGGCTATAAGACAATTTTATTGGCCCTGAAGATGAGCGTATCAGACGCAACAAAATATAAAATTTTTTATTTTTTCTTTCTTTTCTGCTCCCACACCAAGACTCACGCTTCCAATAAATCTACAGCCAACCCACACAGAAGATTTTTTTCACTTATTTTTCCCATTTAGCCATGGCCCACACAGGAGATATTTATACATTCTCAATTGAAAATTTCACCCACTATGATTACATACTAATACAATTTACAAGATTAAGGGGCTTGCAGATTTTTACTATTTTAATCGGATATGGGGCTTCTTCACGCATTAGGAATAGTCTCAAAAAGTTTTTTTATTTTCCTGCTTTTTATTTTCTTTTACCTATATATATGAAATATATATTGAGAAAGTATTGCGATCGCCAAAAAATCGGGATTTCTGCGGAAATAAACATTTTGAGATTTCCTGAGTTAGAAAAATTGGTCTCACAAAATGGTCTGCCTGTGTGTTGTTTATGTCGGTCTGTTTCTGAGCAATATTTCTTAACAAAAACTTCCACAAGAAATCGATGATAATCACTAACCATATCTGTTATTAATATCAACAAAATAAATTTTTTCATAAAAAATATTGCGTTTTCTTTTTTAGAAAATGTAAATATATAATACAATCTCTTTGAAAATCCTTTAATTTAACAAGTAAATTTTTTTTGTCTTTAGCATATGAGGCCATTTAGACTCCATCCATTTTTATTTAAATCAATTGGTAACCAATATAATTTAAATAAATTTTTGTCGCTTTTGACGGAAAGCCAACCCCTGACCTTTGGCACGTGAAATCTCACTTCTGCCTTTGCTTTAAAGGACCAAGATAACAAATAAATTCAAAAACTTAATAAAAAAAATAAACATAATCCAAAAAGGAGTCGAGAGGGACTCGCCGTCCATCGCTTTCCATCTCAGACATTAAATAAAACATTTAATGAAAACAAATTCTCAAGTATACCGTGGATTGGAGCATTATATCCAACCACAATAATTCCCTCAGGCAACTCTCGAGGAGAGGGGGTCCTATGGAAGGAACGTAAAGAAGGATTCCCTCCCAATGATGCTGAGATAGTTCCTTCTCAAACGAGGACTAGCATAGAATAGATTGATTAAAAGGGACCAGGTGGAATTAGATATAAGTGTAGTTAACTAGCTAGAAATGTATATAAGAGGAGATAGGAAATAAATAAAGTAAAGCTTCACGGGATGTTGGCTACCGCCAGAGGTTGGCTGGGTTAGAGATGTGTGCCTTCGTGGTCCAAAGTATATCGGGGAAATAAACGTGAACCTAGTATATGGGCATATAGGGTCCAAATGAAAATGAAAAGTAAACATAATAGCATTAATAATCAAACGCATTGAAAATAGAGAATTTTTTAAAGGGTGGATGAGATCACTTCATTGTTTTTTCATAGAACATATAAAATACTTTTCTTAATGAGTTACAAGTTTTTTTTTTTGATAGTAAAGAAAAGTTAAGATATCAAAGAAAGAATTTGAATCAATACGCACCTGAATTCTTTTTCACCTTTTAGGCCATTCAAGTACAAATAAAAACTTAAATAATAGACTTAAATAAAGGAAAACTCGCCATTATTATTCGATCCTCCTTTTGAATGCTTAATTATTAAGACTTGAATTGATTTTCCGGCTGTTAGAAATTAAAAAGCGAGGTGTGTTTTGTAACCTTGCTTGCCCATCATGTCTCCGGATCGATTCCATAATTTGCGTGTAATGAATGTCAAGCAGTCAAGGTAAAAGCAGAGAGGGTCTCACCGGAAGGCGAGCCGAGCCCTTAGCCCTTCGTGAGGGGGGAGCAACGTTGGTTTCATTATTTATCGACGACTGGATTTGACAAGATTAGAGGCTCTCTTGGATTTGATCTAAATTCCACTTGGGAAATTTAATATTTTTTTTCTGTTGAACAAACCAAATGTCCCTTAGAAAAAAGTAACGTTTTGTTTCCTGGTGCTAGTGTTGTGCTTCACTGACCAACAATGTTCTCAGTGGTAGAGAGCAGCCGCAGTATTTTTGTGAAATTCTAGTAAAGAAGCTCTGATTGGTCAACACTTGGCCCACCCACTCCTCCAATAATAAACTGATTTTAACTTGATATTTCTCACTTTTCTTTAGGAAATGAACGCGTTAATCACGGGCCAACTGGGGGGGGGGGGGGCTTAAACCGACTCGTGGGCTCCGGGCTGCCCGCAGTTTAATCCGCCTCTGGTTAGGCCCATACTCTACGAGTGGTTAAGCCGCTCTATTTTCAACAGTTCTGTGCACTGCGGCAGGTTCCAAATAAATCGGTTATTATCAAGGAAGTTGTTTTGGTTTGGACATCCTTCAAGCTAAATAGGAAATTCTTTAAAGCTACACAACTTTATCAAAGACGAAGGCTATCACAGGCCTCCAGGAGAGGAATCACCCAGCTCAAAAAATTGTTAAAATATGGAAAGCTTTTTGTGATAAAATTATTTTTCATTTAAAATTTTATTAGCAAGCGAGGAGTAATTATTTTTCATACTCATGGTTCTTAATCCGTTTGGCTAATTAGTTCTCTATAAAATAATCTAATTGATTATGAATGTTGATTTTCAAAGTAATTTATAAAAAGCGAATGCTTTACTCACTTAATTGAGTCTTTATTTAATTATTGAAAACTTGTTGAAAAAGAATGAGTTTAAATAAATATATTAAGAATTATGTAATAAAAGGTTAATGACCTTTTTAATATGATTAAATTTATTCTCGCTCTTTTTTTGTTTAATAATTGAATGGAATCATAGTAATAATATTGTCCTTACAATCCACTTAATCTAATTACATTTAAAAGTTATGATATTTTTCAATATAAAATAAAATTAAATTTTTTATAGAAACAAAGAGAAAGAATGTTTACTTAGTATTAATAGTATAAAGTATAATCTTGCAAGTTAGTTGTAATAACTAACTTTCTCAAAAAGAAAAATAATATAAATCAGGAAAGACCTTAATTAGGTCATAATTATAAAAAAACTTATTTGCCGGAATATAATTTAGAGCGTCATTTCGACGATCCTTTTTAAACTTTTTTTTGAAAGCCATGGAATTAGTGGCGGCTCGGGCTTAGATCGCCTTGGATAGTGCTGTCCCAGAAAAAAATAGGAAAATGAATTATTAAATTTATGAATGAAAATACCAATTTTGAATATTTATTATATAAATAATAATACACCTAATTATCCCGTTTTTTAACCGGAAATGATATTATCTCGTGTGCGCCCGAAAGAAACTCTAAGGTGCCAGCCTCGAGTTGAAAAGTCAGGCAGCTCCGAAAAAGACATATTTGGCTCACTTCGGCAAATTTCCCTGAAATTCATGCTAATCTCTATGCGTGAAAATTTCTCGGAGAGCTGCTGGCTAAGCCCAAGTCATCTCTTGCCTCCACATGCTTAATTCTGAAGTTATATTAAATAGATTAAATAGAATACACATGATCTGAACCAAGAAAGCTCCTTGTTTGGAGACAGTGCAGTTTTAAGCATTTTGTATTCGGTTATAATTTGATAAGACTCAAGGTAACTTCTCTAATACAACATTTGTAAGTATCCAAATCAAAGGTCAGTGGTTCGTTTCCCGTCTTGAACGACAAAAATTTATTTATATTATATTGATATTGATATTGATTCTACCAATTGATAGAAATAAATAAGGACGGAGTCTAAATGGCTTCAGATGCTGAAAAAGACTTAAAAAAAAAACAGCATCAAATCAAGACTATTTATACAACTTATAAGAAAAATTGATCATTAAAGTACAAAAAACAACCTTTTAGATAAATATAATTTTCAAATTTAATTGATCTATCTATTATTAGAAAATAATGGCCAATTAGGGAGCATCTTACGTCTTAATAGACTCGGGCTGATACTTGAATTGTTAGGTTTAATTTTTAATGATGGGCAGGATTGAATTCTTTGGCCTGCTACTCAAAACACTCAACAATGTAATATGATATCCCAGCGAAGAATAACATCAAAACGACGTATAACCAAAGCTCGCTAAATATAGATGTAAAATTTATTTGCCCCCCCCCCCTCCACTCCTTCAAAAAATTATGATTTCTATCGATTCTGATTTAGAAATGGAGATATTATAATCATACCAATTTTAAAGATATGTGAATAACACAAATTTGGCATTTTGTAAAACAAATCTTTTTACTTTCCCACACAATTAAATATAATAAATAGTAAGAAAGTAATATTATGATTATGAAAAATTTAACACCTCAATTTAAAAAAATATCTTTACGTTTTAAGTGAAAAGAAACTCAAAAAAAAAATCTTAATGTGCATATGTGTTTATGTAATGATTTTATTTTGGCTTATATCTCTGGAACCACTCATCGAAAAAAGATGGAACTTAACTACTTTATAGCCCTAGTAGTATCTAAGATGATATTAAAATTTGAAGCAAATCGATACGCAGATGGAGGTAAATATTTACCGCGAACCACGATTTTCAAAGCCAAATCTTATAAAACTCGGCGATAATAATTAAGACGGTTGTATTCAGCCCCAATTTTTATAACAATCCGTTTAGTGGTAGCGGATTTATTTTAAAAAAATGGAAACAAATTGGATATAAGATAATAAACATACGTCATCATAGAGAGAAAACTGAAATTTTATTTAATCCCTTTAACTTTTTCTTTTTTTTTTTCTTTTTAATCTTCTGAGCCTAGACTACGAAAGAATATAAAATATAAATATCTATGTATATAATAATATATATTTATATTTATATAATTTATATAAGAATATATATTTATATTAATTGATAGCCAATATAATATTTTAAATTCAATTAATGAAAATATATTTAGTTATTATATAAAAAACATAACCTAAAAAAAATAACAAAAATCAACTTGACATGCTTGGACTTGCATACTCGATAGGATTGTAGAGCGGCCATCTTACATTCCACATTCCCAGTAGCGATTGGCAAAAAGAGCGGGAAAGTGTGCTAACTTCTTTGCCTAATTTTCTTAGTATGTGAAGTAATTTAGTTCGGACTGAAATTTCTAATTTAAAACATGATTATCAACTCTAGGTATGCATCTCCTTACATGAAGAGGAATTTTACTAAATTATTTATTTATTTTATGATTCCATGTTTATTGTCACTTCACTGATTCTAATAACATGAAAGCATATCTTATTGATAAAAGAAATAAATTAACATCTAGTAGGCCGATCTGTACGAAGATTTCTTTGCATTTGAAGAGATGGATGGTCGATTATCTCCATCAGAAGTTTATTTTAATACATACTTTTTTTTTTTTTTTTTTAGGTCTTTTCGGCATGTAGACTTTAAATTTCTAAATATATGAACATTTTCTTTCATTAATCATTTTTAGTAATAGTAATATAATTAAATAGATTATGAAAACTTTGATCTTGACCTATAAAATTCAATATAAAATTTTATTTGTAAACCAAAGATGATAAATTTCTTTTCTCATTTCTCATTTTTCAAAGACATCCCGATTTTGTTTTGATTCAAATTCATGTGACTTTGGAAACATAATTAAGATTAAAAAAAACAACTCAACTTTAGCTAAAATCCAATTTTTCAAAAAACATATCAAACTCGTAAAAAAGATAAAGTGGCTCCTTGAAGACCGATCTCTCTTAAAAATTGATAAAATTGACTTTGACTAGTTATTTTATGTGTGGCCCAAAGCAACTCATCTTCTTTCACTGTATACCAGAGAAGTCAAAAGTTTCGACACCCATGCTTATTAATATCTAACTAATATATTCATTTATTTATGTTGGCTACCAATTCATTTTAATAAATAAGGACTGAGTCTATATGGCCTAAGATGCCGAAAGACTTAAAAAAAAATTCAAAAAATATTTATTTATTTTTATAATTATTTGAAAAATTCAATCATGAACAAAATTTAATCCTAATAAGGGCAGACCAATCGTTCTGTCGCACTCAGGTCGGGAGACTCTGAGGAGGTCAGAAAAAAATAACTTATGACCTTTTTATTGCTAAGGATTTATACTGTCTTCAAGATGGTTTGCTATAGAGTGCTCGCAACTTTTTTCGTAAATAATTAAAATCGCTGCTCAGCTCTTTGGTAGCATAGGCACATTGTGATTCGACAATTTTAATTTAATGGCTAGGTCCTGATGAAGGGTGGCGTATAGCCCCGAAATGTAGACTAAGACAAAAAATAAAATATTATATATCGGGCCTTGGATTGTCTTTTATTTAAAATAAATAATAATGGAAATTTTATTGAAAAGTAATATACGCGTATGCCTGGATAATTTGTCTCGTAATATACATATGTATCGTTGGAGTCTATATGCCCATACCGAAGAGACAAAAAAAATACAAGTAAGTTTTCAACTATCTCTTTAGTAGAAGAAGAGCTCTTATTTATAAATTCCACCAAAACCGAAAATTAATTTTTTACTTTTCTATTAGTCCTATTAAAAATTTTTTACTACGAATATTGATGTCCCAGGAGGGAATCGAAAAGTGATAAACCAGATTGCTCATTTTGTTAGAAAATAAAAACTGTCATGCGTTTGCCCTGCCTCTTAGTGTAGAGGTAAAGATCTTGCCTCATGTACCAAAAATTATATTGGCTACCAATTAATTTAAATTAATAAGGACGGGGTCTAAATGTCGAAAAAGAAAAAACTCATCCCTCAGCCAGCAAAGAATGGTATTAGATTAGATATCAACTGAAAGATTATTTTCTGACGGAATGCCCCCCTAAAAAACAGCCAGGAATAAAAAAATAGACAAGTGTTTTTTTCCACCCTTTTTAGACATCACTAATCATATCTTCTCTAGCATATGAGATGGCGGCTCCAAAACCCAATCGAGAATACAAATCAAGTCACGTTAGTTTTTTTTTTTTTTTTAGTTGTTGTTGTACGGATAAATAAATATTAATATTTAAAAGATATGATCCAACGAATATTGAGAAAATCATGGTGAGCAACAAATTTTGGAGGCCTTTTTCGCTTCAAATTTAATAACTTCTTTGCCACTCCTTGAGCTATTCATTTGTAACCTTCATCCTTTTCCGATAAGTGGTTCCAGAGATATATGCCAAAATAAGAGTTCCACAAATAAAGATTTTTTCGCATTTTTCGGGTCCTTTTGACCTGAAACGTAAAGATATTTTTTTTAATTATAGGGGGGGGGGGTAAAATTTTTTATTATAATAAATCTCTTACATATAATAGTAGGGAAAAGGAAAAAGATGTTAATATAAGGGTTAAATGACTCAACCCGTTAAAAAATTTTTAGAAAATTTCATTTGAGCAATTAATAATTAGCACTTAATTATAAAATTTTTTATTTGTTAATTATATCAAAATATTTGCAGGATATATACAGCACTATATATACCCTTAGATATAAAAGTAAAAGCTTATGATTTGCGTGAATAAGGCAAATGGCCCCAGCAGCATAAGAGCATCAAGGCTTGGCTGATCCCAAACATATTTATCAAATAGTTTAACATGTAATTCCTCTAATTATTTTCAAATTTTATTTTTATTTTTTAATCTCTAAATCAACTCCCCTTATAATTATTCCAAAGAGTATTTTTTCTCTGGCCCTTGGAGCATACCTTCATAATCGAAGATCATTGATTCGCTTTCCAGAGCGAATAAATTTATTCTATTTTAAAGTTTTCCCAGGCCTGATGATGGCAAAAGCCGAAAATGATTATAGAAAACAGTAAAAAAAATAGTTTTATTTTTTATTTTGCATCTAACTCCGACTTCTTCATCTAATAAACTTCCTGAACAGCATTGAAGAAAATCTCTAATCCCATTCCTTTTTGGTGAAAACTTAATTTAAATAAATATGGACAAAGCCGAGGAAAAAAAAACAGGGTTTTTTTTTTTTAATTCGATCCCTTAATTGGAAATATATATTATAATACTTAGTAAATATATGACACCCCAACTGGAAGTTGGCTGTTAAATATCTCTGTATCAGATCATTCTGTCATGTGCTCCAGAAAATGCGCTCTAGTCAAACTCTATTTTTTAGTTTCTCCCTTGCAAACTGCAACAATCAAGTTGTCATCCTCAGCACTCGTTTAATTCATTCAAGTATGCTGATTTAAAAAGAGAGTCCTCATCTGTGTTTTGTTGGAATTTGTCGGATAATTTGCTGATAGCATTTTATATAACCAAGAGAGGGGGGGGGGGGCTTTTATGTTAATGCTTTTGAGGACACTTTGTCATTTAATTCTCGAAAGCTTCTAAGCCTCAAAAGAGAATGATAAATTTCGCTTGAGGGAATTATTAAGCGTGAGAGAGGGAATGATTAGGATTCGGATCCCTCTCTCTCTCCAAGTTGACATATTTGGCTCATTAATAAAGAGAATCACCAATCTAATCGGCCAATTGGGAAAAGGGAATTCCCTCCGGACGCTCATTCATCTCTACTACATAATTAAAAAGTGCAGTATATACTTTATCATTACAAAATATAGATAGAATAGAAAAATTCGATTTTTAATAAAGTTGATGAATATTTTTCTTGTCTAACTTTTAAATGTCCTTTTAGGTTACCTAAAAATATTTAGACAAATTTTTGCCTTGATGTAAATTTGAACTTGAACGGGCTTCAACTCAGAATAAGCTTAGCTCCTTTATCCCCTAGGCCAGTGATTCCCAACCTTTTTGGTTTCAAGTTGCCGATAAATTTTAGTAATGAGGATTTCGTAATGATAGCTAAAAAAAAAAAAAGAACGATATTATATTTTTATTTATTTTATTCTCTTTTTATGTACCGGTAGCTTGGCACTCGAGTACCGGTCCCGGTACGTGGACCACAGGTTGGGAACCTGCACTGTATTACATGCTAGATAGTCTTTAACGATTTTAAGCAATTTTAATGTATTTAAAGTAAAAAATATTAAATTCGAAATTTTTAGTGGAGTATTGGCCATTGCTGGTTTTTCAATAGTGAATTGACTAAATTCCCGATATTGCGCCATCTTTTCGTTATTTATTCTCGATCTCCGTTTCAATGTGAAAATAATTCATTTAATAGAAAGAAAGAAAGAAATTTTGTAAAAGGTTTTATTAAGGGCAAGATTACTATTTAAAAGTTGCCACATTTGGGCGTTAAGAGGGCATTTGACCCCCGAGCCGGGGATGGTGTAAATATTAAATAAACAATTTTATTTTTATCAAATAAATATCCCACCTGGGAATCGAGCCCAGGGCTTCCAGTTTGCGCCCCAGCGTGCTGACTACTATATCATTCAGAGCACACCGCGCTCGCGCGCAAACTGGAAGGCCCTAGTTCGATTCCCGGTTGCAGCACATTATTGAAAAAAATGTTAAGTGTTTGATATATTATTAAACCCCTTATATGGTATAGATATAGTTCAAAAAATTTAGCGCCCAATCCGCCCCTTTTAAACCTTCTTTATTTCATACATGAGATTATCATGGAAAGATTTATACATTACTTTAAAATCTTTTTGGCATATGAGAGATATTATTTTTATTATTTATCTTCCATATTTATTTATACAAATCGATTTAAATTAATTTTTATCCCATCGGCTGAGGATCCGAGCGCCCATCCCTTTAGCCTTTAAAATTGATAATGTTGACAAAGTCAACACTTTTAATTTCTGGAGCATAGAAAAAGTTTAATTCGAATATATCCAGTTCACATCAAATCATTTCCATTTGGAATTCCATTTCCCACTTATCCAATTAAAAAAAAAATATCTTGCAGCTTAGGAAGCGCACCCAGGTTTACGCCCTGACGCTTTGACCTTCAAGCCATCCAGAATGAGCTTTTTATTTGAAG
>JAAAKE020087755.1:0-21601 GCA_010014785.2 Anisolabis maritima | reverse complement strand
GATAGCCATAAAAGCCAAGGGATGTGGGTTCAGTTCCCAGCGAGTCCGATGAAAATATATTTAAATAATTTGAATACCAGTTAAATAAATATGTCTGGATAATACGTATCGTAACTGGGTCCTACGTGGGGTGTGGGTATATTTTATTAGTGGGCCACGTGACCATATGCCATAATCCAATCTATTCGGCGCAGCAAAATGCTTTTTTAAAGAAAATTTGCCAATTGAAAAAGGAAAAAAATTTACTTCCAACTTTTCAAATAGGTCTATCTAAAAAAAAAAAGAAACAATAGCTTTAAACTGTTTTTTATTCGTTATTGAATGAGCCAAGAGTGTAACAAGTATTCTTCCAATCTATATATATATATATTTTTTGTAGAAATCAATGCAATTCTATTAACCCCTCCCCGGAGCTATTAAGCATCATAAAGCCAGCCGCCTTGAATTCAACATTCGACACAATTGCCTGGCAGCCAACAGCCGAAGAGAGAGCCGAGTATGTCAAAAGCCAACAGCTTATTTCTCGGACAATTTCATTCTATTGGAAGAAACTCAATGTGATGAATACAATTTGTGTGTGCAATAACAGCAATAGGAGTAACATCGGCAACGACTCTATGTAAAAGCATCCACCCCCCCCCCCTCAACCCTCCTTTTTAAAAAGACATTTACCAAGAGTTCTCTCTTTTTTCTACATGATAAGGACATATATACAAATAAAAAAAAAAAAAAAACAAGCATACGAATTATAATGTCTCTTTTATAAAAAGCCACCTTTTTTTTTTTTTTATTTGAATTTGAATGATCTCTTTAAATAGATATCATCCCCTTTTCACAGGTGATATAATAAAAGTTAAAGATGTGCTTAAAAAAAGATTTTTTTTCCCTTTAAAATTGCCAAATAACATTTAAGTAAATTGTCTTAAATTGGGAATTGGAATTGAAAAATATTCTAATATAAATAAATAAGATTAATATAATAAATAAATTATGAATAAATGGAAAAATAATATTTTTAATTAAAAGAATAATATAATAGAAAGACTACAGCTAAGAAATAACTCTATGATCAGATAGAATTTAAAAAATTATTTTAAGAAAAAGGAAAATCATAAAAAAATATATTTTAATTATTTTGTTTATAATACGTAAATAGTAAATTTAAATTAAGAAAGATGCTAGGCTGAAGCAGTCAAAAAAATATGAATATTGAGACTTTTTGGGTCAAATGTAGTGTTCCATCATAGGTGGTTTCATTAGAGTGTCCAGAGAAGTGAAGAGACGATAAATTTGACCCGAAATGTCTCAATATTTATTAAGTATCTGGAGGGTTTATATTTTCCTGCCTTGCATTCTTCTCAATCAGTATTACAGCCACTTACATCGATCAAATAATACTTTCAATTTATATATTTTCTAAGTTCGAAATCCTCCCTAAAAAAACTCCTTTCTTATAGCGATACAGACCTGGGACCTTATTAATGGAAATCACTATAATTAGCCTTTAGGGACTTTTATTTAAGGAGCATTTGAATTTTGGAATAAAGAAGAGTCCAGAAATTTGCTTCTCATTTTTTAAAAATATCATTTTTTCATGAAATCCTTAAATATTCCTCATCCTAACATAACTGGGCTGTTTAATAAAGACGTAAATAAATAGATATTGAGGGAGTTACCCCACAGAGGGTTGATTTTGCGGCTAGCATGTTTTGACAGGCGGTCGAGTGGCGGCGCCACGTGTCTCTTCTCACTCCACAACATGGCGGACCTTCTTTTTTTTTCAGCAGCCTGAAACCCTAGGGGGAGGCTTCGATTTCCATTCGCTTTAGTACATACTTGCGTGCATGCGTGCGTGCGTGTCTAAAAAAAGAGGGTTTGGCTGTTTTAAAGTGGGTGCTCCACCTTCCTTCTTCTTTTAGGGTACAGCTTGCTGCGTTGCTTCTTATCGCGACTCACAACAAATGGATTCTATTTACTTGCGCTAGCGTTGGGTCTTATTTAATTCTAGCCGCGCTGCTTCGGCTGGGACCGCCCTTATTTCACTGCATCGTCGGACTAAATTCGATTTGCAACGGGAATTAAAATAAATTGGCTCTTTTATAGGGGCGCACGTATCTTGAAACACTAGGCGTTTCCATGCATGCGTCGACTCATTTGAATACAGGGTACTTGTCAAAAATTGACTCTTTGTTCGATACTGCTTCGCTTTATTTACGTAGCTTTTAAAAAAGATCAACATCTTCTTTATACAGACAATAAAAAATGTTTGTTCTTTTAAAAAAATTCGTCTTCTATCTAAAAATTTATATAGACCAAGGTTGTCCAACAAGCGACGCTTTATCCATGTAAATGTAAACTTAAAATTTCGTATAGTCTAAAAGAATATGCATTAAAATAGCATAATTTTTTCAATCTTCCATTATTTTACATCTAATATATTATTAGTTTTTTAATCTAATCCTACAACCTTAAGAAATTTGATGCAACCAGCGGTTAAAAATATTTTTTAAATAGGCCCTCTAAAAATTCAAAAGTTGGACAGCAGCTCTCTCAGCGCTCTCTTGTCCATCTAGATCACTAGATCAAATCTGAATTCTCTTTTTAGTTCTATATAATTCACAATTTCTTCCATATTGTTTCAGAGATTACTAACCTAAGCTACACTCATATTGGTGCATTCGAACTATAAGATTGGATTTTTATATTTTTGCGAAGATGACATAATTCTTCTGTTTCAAGGATGACAGGATTGTAATATCTAATATGAGATTAGAAGATATCAAAAATTAACTAGAATAACTAAAAGAGCATGTTGTCCCTTTGAAATATTACGACTTAAACTCAATTGAAAAAAAAATTATTTTTTGACTTTTTTCTGTGGTAAATATAGCAACATTCAGCAGTCAAAATGAATATTTCTCAAAAACTTTTAAAAAATAGAAAGGTATTCTTGGAAATGGGTCGGACTATATATTTTTTTCCAACAAAATTTTTTCTCTAATTTTTTTATGTAAAGTTGAACTTCTTTAAAATGTTCAACTAATTGATTAAATCTTTTCCTATAAAATAGCATAGACAATTAGATTATTTCCCAACTTGCATGGCGGGTTGTTAGTTGTAAATAAAGTCACATCTCGTCGTCACTAAGTTGCCAGAAGCCTTCAATTCGTATTCCGAAGGGTTTCTACCCCCCCTACCCCTCCCCCTCCGACATCCGTACTCTCCATTCACGTAGAGTTCTCTCGCATTTACTTGCTTGCCTTATCCAACCAGCCCCCCTTGACCCGGCTTGTCCAATGCACCTCGAATATCATATATAGAGTATGGACTGGACTAAAAAGCACTTAAGCGAAGAAAAACCAGCCTTCGTTTGTTTTCATTATTTTTTTTTTTTTTTTTTTTTTTAATATAAAAAATATATTTCTCTCAGTTGAAAGGGCAGAGAGAGAGAGAGAGTTATAGAATTTTGTATTTGTTGCTGCCTGTCTTTGGAGGAAAATAATTAATTGACCGTGGTCAAGAGTACTCGAGTTTTGAAGCGTTTTAAGCATTTTGCCAACTTTCCTTTTAAAAATATAGTTTCCACTCTTTTTTTTAATATATATTTGGGTAGGCTATATCTTCTTATTTTTTTTATCAAGGGGATGTATAAATGAAAAAAAAACAATAAAATATGGACGGTCCGCTGATTATATTACTCTTTTGCTTCCGTATAGCCCCGGAGGGTGATATATAGGAAATGGTTTTCTTTTTCAACAGATCTCGACACGAATTGAGATCCTCTGAATTAAAAAAAAAAAAGGTTTTGGCCATCTTTTTTCTGTATGTATTTGTGTGGGCTTCTAAATACTCGATTCTGGCGGAAAAGCTTGGCGGTTTGAAACGAAATTTTATATATAAGCTTTTTAATCAAGAAGCAAAGAAAACCTCAACTTTTGGAAAAGTGGTACTTCATCGAAGTTCAAACATGAAAAATCTCAATTTCTCCTAAAGTGTTAAATTTATCGGAATGATAAACATATACAAAATTGTTCTTTTCAACATTTTTTACCCTTTAGGACCTCTTAATTTTGCTAATTTAGTTGTTGGAAATTATGAAAAAAAAAAAAAAAACAATTTTGAATCTGTTTAAATTAAAGTTATACTTTAGGAAATGTTGTATTTTTCATATTGGAACTTCAAATGAAGAACTATTAATAATTCCTTTCAAGCGACTTTTGCCGAGTGTTCTGTTCATATTTTTTTATTTTATTTTCTTAATAATTTCTATTAATTTTGCTTCTCTCTAATTTAGCAAACAAAAATTTACATAATTCTTCTTCTGCTTTTCTCTTCCCCCTATCTGGGATCCGCAGTTATAATTATAAGGAGGGATGGGACCTAAAGAAAAAAAGGCCGTCGCATGGCCTGACGCTTGAAGGCTGGCATAAATAGAGCGAAAAAACGCCAGCCTTAGCCCGGGTAACTCGTGGCCACCATTTATGTACTAACTAACTGTGAGTCCCTGAATGAAAATTTACATTATTTTATATATGAAGTGATTTCACATGAAATGCCGCAATGACACACTTCCTCATCTTACACACATCTAACTAGTTTTAACTTACCAAGGGAAAGAGAAATTTTGTGTTGTGGTAGTAATTATCTCATAATTTTTCCATTTCGCGTACCCCTAAGCTAATATTCACATTTCCGCTGTTCTGAGTTTGTCCGTCCTTGGCTTGAATCATATTGAAAGGTGGCCGGTTACTTCATTTCTCTGCCTTGTCATATATATAACTATTCAGAGCATGCATAAATAATTTAAAGGACTTTGAACATCCCTTTAATATTATTAAATGAATAAAATTCAAAGTTCCTATAATGAAATGAATTTTAACTTTTCCTTTCTCTCTTTTCGCGGAAAGATAGAGAGTGTACACTTTTTCTTTGAATTTGCGATATAAGCCCCTGGCTTAACACGAGATCGGCTCTCGTAACGACTTAAGTCCCCCGTGGGATAAAGGCCACGTGGTCACCTCCCTTGTTAAAGGGTGGACACGTGTGCATGTTGTTCGATTAGTATCCAACCGTAAGGAACTTGATGCGATTAGCAACGATTTCGGCTACTTAGCGATACTTTGATGCAGAATCGTTGACTAAGCACCCATCTAGAGATAGAGAGAGAGAGAGAATGGGATGCTGGAGATCCTGGACGAAATTTAATCTCTCTAATGTGCCACACAGAATGGACCGTAGAAAAATCATCCAGCCAGGTCGGGGGTGTGTGCAGATGTGTATGTGTATGTCTATGTGTAGATTGAAATCTTTTTTCTCTCAATCTCTCCTCTCAAATAACAAACAAAAATCTATAAAAATTTAAGTTATATTATTAAATTAAATATAAATTTCTATAAAAATTTTTTAAAAATTAAGAAATTTTTCTGATAACAATTTCAATAATCTACTCCCTTCGGCGAATTGTGCGGTAAAATTGGCCCCAAGTTGTCCACATATTATTCAATTAGTACCTTCAAATTTAAAGAATTTTAATCATCTTCAATTTTTTCAAAATTTTTTCTCCCCTCTTCCATCTCTGATAGGTCCCAAATATTAATAATTCAATATTTGCCCTTATGATAGTTCTATTTATTGCATTTATATATGAGGTAAGGTAGGATTTTTTATTTTTAGGACTTGAGGATTAGAAGCATGAATATATTGAAAAAATTTCGATATCAAATATTTGATAGTCGCTAACTTTTCTGACATATTATTTATTTGATCCAGGGCGACTTTTCGGTCCAAATAAATATTTGGTTATTCTCAATCTCTCCTCTCAAATAACAAACAAAAATCTATAAAAATTTAAGTTATACTATTAAATTAAATATAAATTTCTATAAAAATTTTTAAAAAATTAAAAATTAAGTTATACTATTAAATTTGTTGGGTTTATACTGGTGAAGGTTTAAATTTTCTTCCCTCAGCTAATAGGCTCGTCAAGTTTGTTAAAGTGGAATTCTTTTGTTTAGCTGGTGGATATTCAAATTGTTTGTTTTAATAATTTAAAATTGTGTTAGTAGGGAAAAAATAATATATATTGATTATTTTTATATTTTCCATCCTAAGAGACTTTTTTTTACTGTCATTCTCGAGAGACGTTTCTACTCAAATTGCAAACCTTTCTCGGCTCAGTTACAAATTACACAATATTATTTATTACATTGCATATATTTCATAATTTAAAAAAGACAAATTAACTCACAATGTTATTTAAAGACTTGTCTAGTTTACATTTCAAAATTAGCAGCATTGTAATACTTCTTTTTGGACATCCGTAAATTTACATATTTTTTTATAAGTTGGGAAAACAATTTTTGAAGGCTTTTTAATTTATGTTATATAATGCAATGTAAAAATTAATATCGTGTAATTTTTAGCTCGGCCGATGAAGGCTGCTGTTGCAGCCGAAACTTCTCTCGAGAAAGGCAATAATAAAAATACAATTTGTAAAATATAAAATTATTGGATTTTTTTTTCCCTTTTAACTAAATTTTTTTTTCTAACAAAATCTTAATATAATATTAAAAATTGTGGAATTTATTTTCCTACTTATTCGAACTATCTTTAATATTCTCTTCCCTTCTACTCATTGGGAATTTTGACTCATTCGTGAGTCGCCCTTGCATCGTAAGACCTTCCGAATTTATTTTATGGGAATAGAACGACCATAGATCAAGGTGAGCCCACGCCCTGCAACACCTGAGGGCTCCATGCAAGCTCAGCACGCACAGAACGTGCCAAAGGGCACCGACATCGGATCGTTAACGCCCTAAAATAAAGCGTGACAACCACTTCTGTCTCTCGATTCGGATTAGAAAAAATAAAGAAAAATTCCCTTGACCAATTTAATATTAATTTTTCATATTTCAAAAAATAAGGGAATAAAAAGAATTCTATATTTTCTTGTCTCTCCCCCAATTCTATTTTCATTGATATTTTTTTTAAAACATCCTGCCAATTAATAGTTAGTGCATGTGTAGATTTACCCTGGAATCGATTAGCTTGTCCAGTTCGTTCTGGTGTCCATCAGGTGAATTCTTCCAAGGTGTTGTTGTTAGGTTGTTAAGAGCTGGGAAACCAATCAAGTTGTCCGTTGAATTTTAAATCAGACTAAAAAAAAAAATTAGTGACGAGCGTGTCGACAGCATCAGGAGGACACGCGCAGACCACCTGCAAGAGAGAAAAAATTCTTCCAGAAAAAAAGAAAAAAGTTAAAATCTCTCTAATTTTATCACCATCTCTTTCACCCGTCTCTCTTTAATTCATTTTAATCATCATTCTATTCACTCATATTTAATTAAATAAAGAAATGTATGTATAGTAACAATTATAATGAATAAAAATAAAATGAGCTATTCATTAAAATATAAAATTTCACTAATAACGTTTCGGTTACGTATTATTGAAATTTACCAAAATATAATGATATTTTTGTAATACATTTTTAGGCTGTTAGAAACATAGCATGTATGTTTTAAATACGATTTTTCACTTTTTTTTTTTTTATTTATTTAATTTTTTTATTCATCAAGAATATTTTTTTGGGTTATGTGAAAGACCGAGCTGAAGAGTGGATGAAGGGGGTCAATTGACCCTCCAAAATTATTTTAACAATGCTTTTTTTTACTAAAAGAAATTCTATAAATACATGCATAAATTCATTCGTTTTTGCTTGCTGGTAAATAGGTAATCCCAAAGACCAACATTAATGTGTTTGAATATTAATGGCTGTATTTTGTGATGAGGTGGAGAGAAAATAGACGCAGGCATCTCAGATATGCCCTAAATTATTAAATATAGCTTTTAAAAAATTTCTGTGAATTAACATTTAAAGATATAATTAAAAGCACATTTCCAAATTTGTACATAGCTGGGAATCGAACCCGAGCTTACCAGGCCTATCTGCACCATAATATGAGTGCTCAACCAATTCCCCACTGTACCTAATTTTTTTTGAAAATCTGAATTAATTAATTAAAAATTTAAAAAAATACCTTCTATTTATTATACTAAAAAATAACTACCGAATGAACAAAGGCAAAGGATGGAATTTTGCAATTTGTTTTCTATTAAAATTTTTATTCATTTTTAATTTGTTTGTTCAGAGTATATTCATTATAGTAAATCAAATTTTTTTAGCCTGAGTTTGTAAACTCGTATTACAGGTGAGGTATCTTCGAATTCTTAACAACATTCTAAAACACTATCAAAAAAAGCTTCCCCACCATGAGTCTCTCACCCAATCATAAGCAGAGATTATCTCATGCTCCTTAAGAAAGGGCTACCTCCGCCTACTACCATTTCCTTACCGACCTTCGTCTCTCGTTCGATCTAAGAATAACTCGAGTGTAATTAGTAAAAATTTTTTTTTATTTATATTTTATATATATTTTTTGTTCATTAATTTTGGTTATTTATGTGAAAGAAAAGTTTTTTCCAAATCTCTACTAATATTAAAAAATATTCTAAAATAAATTCTATTTTTAAATGGAAATTCAATTTTATTTTTGCAAAAAAAAAAAAAAAAAAAAATACTTTTGTATTATAAAGTCTTATAAAAGAAGATCGATCGAAGGGTTAATTTTAAGAGGAAGATTAAGGGAAACTAAGACGTAAAACGTCAACAGGTAAATCTGAAGGAGTAGAAAACGAAGAAGACGTAGGAGGTCTGTCCTACGTAGGTGGTTCTTTTAAAGACAGGCAGAATGATAGGGGAGGGTTGTAAAGGCCTCAGTCCTGGAATATTCGGACGTCATCATGGAGTCATACATTTTACTAGCAGATATATCAAAGCGAATTCCCTCTTGCTTTTTATAAAACTCCAAAAAATTTTATAAGTCTATCGCGATTATTTTAAAAATTTAACAAGAAATTTACTTTTTTGGCAACCAATTTTATATTGCTTTTTAACAGAAGTTTGTTACGCCCATGCCTCACCTGCCCCACCCTCTAGGGCCTCTATATATTCCATCCAAACCATATTAAAAATTTTAGTTTCTTTTTAATACCATTTTTAAGATAATTAAATTAAATTTTTTACTTTATATAGGAAATCATAAATTCTTTATGATACATCAAAAAAGACATGAAAATTAATTTATCTGAATAAAAATATTCATATCGTTTTATATTATTCACATTTCATAGCTAAAGTACGTTGAATAACTATAAAAAACTTATCTTAATGAGATATATAAAGATGTTTATTTCAGATATGTGAACAAATAAATTGATAATATTTTAAGTAAAAATTTACTTTACCTGTTTTTTTAAGGGACATTTTTTTCATTTATTATGAAAATTTTTTACGATGAATTAAAAAATCTTAATATTAATGAAATTATTTTCTTTATTAGAAAATTATCATTAGATTCATGATAATATTCCAACGTTAAACGTAATTTTTTAAAATGTAGATCATTCACTTGTTTTATAGACTGAGAATGTGGAAAAATTTTCTTTTTTTATTGAGCTCTCATCTCTGCAATTCCGTTAATATCATCAGAACTGAAAAGAAATTGCCTAGAACTATTATAATATTTAACCATGAACTAGGCAATTCCTCAACTAATTAATAATTAATAAGCTGAAACTGGAATAAATATTCTAAGGAAATATTAATTAAAAAGGAAATGGCGAAGCTTAGAAAATAAACGATAAATTTTGAGTCCCTAAGATGTATATTATATTTTCAAAAAATATTTTAAAATATTTTGCGAATTTTTTTGCTAAAAAATCTAAAATATTCGGCAGGTGCTTAGCAATTCAAAATTCATGGGCAGGGCTCATGATGCTTATATACAGACATAGATAAAATGAGAAAAAGAAGTATAGTAAAGTCAAATTTACTTATTAAAGCAAAGGGACTATTAAAATGTGTGAGAATAATTTTTAATTTATAAAGACCAAATTGAGGAGAGGGGCCTGAGCCCCCTGAACTTCCTTACCCTTTCCCTTACTACTGATTTACGGTATTTTTCATGTTTTTTTAACTACCGTGCGACAAACCCCAAAAAATACGCATATATATATAATAATATATTCCTCACTCAGTTGCACTTATATAAGCGAGAGCCTAGTCTCCAGCCAATCAGGAATGTTTACGCTGATTGGTTCCCTTTAATGACGCCATAAAACTTCATTTAAAATTTTTATGTTTTGAATTTTATCGAACTTTTAAATTTATTCAACCATTCAAGTTTTAGATCCTAACATCGCTGAACTTTTTATGCTTTATACATATAAAGTATATAATATAATTAATAAATTTAATAATTAAAAGAAATAGAAATTTAAAATATATTAAATTTAGGATACCTATTTAGTTTCACCATAGTACAAATGCTAATGTTAGACTATGTGCGATCGTGTCATTCATCCCACCAATTTTTACTAAATATATTTATTAAAGGAAAGTTTATTATCTCCATATGATAATTTCCAGAGGTGTATTTTGTAGTGAGAAGCAGTAGGTAATTGATAAAAGTAGCCAGGGCAAGTTGTATATATATCTAGGGCAGCGAATGTGTTGCCCGGGCGGCGTTAATGCAGCGGGCTTAGTTTATGGCCGAATAAATCCAGCCCGGGCCATTGTGTCTCGGCTGCCGACTTGGCTCTAATGAAAAATAGATCCTCTCTTTTTTTCTTTAACCTCTCTCTCTCTCTCTTTCTCTCACACTATATAAGGTTTGAATTTTTCGTCGTCGTTGTCGTTAAATTCAGTTACCGAAAGAGTGATGGAAATAAACATTGGCGTCCACTGATAAGTTATTATTTTAGATGTAGGTTAGTCATGTGAAAATTTCAAAATAGATAATTTTTATTTTTTCATTTTATCCATAAACTATTTTATACTAAGTGAAAAAACGGTGAATACCCTCACTATTAATATTTAAATGGGTATTGATTTATTTTTTACAAAACCTTTCCGGCCTCGCGCCATTTCATATACTGTTCAATGAATTTATTTGAGAATTTAATAAAAAAAAAAAATTGATATAGATTATTACTTAAAAATAATATTTTTTTCGAATTCCCATTGAGAAGTTCTAATGAAACGAAAGTCAATCAGTGGTCGCCTTCTGCCCTTTTCTCTTTTTGCTTAGGGGTTGTTTTGGCCCTCCAGCGCTTAACGAGGTTACTGCAAATCCAACATTTGCGCAATCCTCGGGGCCAATTAGATTTCGCCGGGCTAATACGTTATATTCCCGTCGACACTTTTATTGCATTGCAACCCCATTTACCCCTGGGGACAATTGTAATGCAATTTATTACCATCTGTAGCTGATTAATCGCGTCAGATTACACTCCATATACGTATGCTTTTTTTTTCGAGTGTATTAGAAAGAGTCCGAATCAATTCGGAATATAAATTTATTAAAGGGAAGAAGATATAAATTTAATTAATCAATTAATAAAAGAACTCTAATTCTACTATTCAGAAATTAATTTTTATACAATAATAAAAATGAACTGGAGGTTGGCACGTTATTATTGGATATTTAATTTACTTAGGGCTCCTACTAATAATGGGGTTCCACACTAGCAGGTTAGAATGGCTTCTAAGTGCATTCCAAAATATCGGGTGTGGCCTCTTCTTGACTTTCTTGTAGACAAATGTATAGGTAAGTTTCCATACTTTCTTGTTTACTACATATATGCGAAGAGAAAAAATTGCTCCCCCTCTCCTCTCTAGAAAACACCAAATTTGTGTCGGCCAAACACATCCGGGCGAAATAATTTAAATAAAATTTAAATTTCAGATCTATTTAAATTAGACGAATTTGCCTAGGAAGAGGTATAGGCCAATTAAATTAATATAAAATGACATTATTTAATTCAGTATTCTCAGAGCACGTGCACCCACCCATTACAAAGTTTGAAATACAAAAAAATTTAAAAACTAATTTTTTTCATAAATTAAAACAAAATATTAAAATTATATCCCTGTATTACTAACAACCGCTGCTATTTTTCTCAAACGCAAATGGTTTCGTTTTTGGAAGGGTTTGAGGACCTATGATTTAATAATTAATTTTTAAACTCAAAATTTAAGTAAATATTTGATTGATAAGCTTCAGAATAGAGGATTTTTTTTTATAAATATTAAGACCGAAATAATTATTTAATTAACCTACATTTTGTATAAATGTATAAAATACTTTCTCTATAGTTTATATTCGAATATATATTATAATATTATGTAGTAAATTATCCCTTCGTTAGTTGACAACGAGAAATATAAAAATTGATTAGTTTACCCCATTTTCTATCAAATAATAACTTAATTTTTATAATTATTGGAGATGTTCTGGTGAGCTCTCGGCGTCCCGGAAGTGGTGACAGTGCTTTTGTTGAATATAAAACACTCAGTCCAATTACTATTCCATCCAGAGTGATTTTAAATAATTTTCTTGATTAAAAATTATTATGTATTTTTAAGAGCTAAATAAAAAGATATAGGCAGGCGATATGATTTCTTCATGGCCTATCAAAATGAAGGCATGCGTTGTAAACAAAGAAAGGTGTGATCTTATCAGGGGAGTGAATCAACGCCGCAGTAGACGCTATTTGTTTTCGTCTAGGTGGAGTGGGACTACTGATTTATAGCCCCCCCCCCCCCAAGGGGGGACTCCTTTTCCAGTCCCCATTTAATTCATATAGGCAAGCAAGCAAGGCGGCTACTGTTCAAACGACATTTTCAATTAACTTTAAAAGACCATAAAACGGCTGCTGCTATTACGACTCGCATGTCAACGTGATAATGAACCAATCGCCAATTAAACAATAGAAAAGGGAGGGGGGAATTCACATTGGCATTTGGACAGACTGGGGTTGTTGGTTCGTTGCTAGTTCGCGATTTATGGCTCTGAAAATAATTATCACCTGCGATAGGAATTTATAATAAAATGTTATTTATCTGATAATTGTGTTAGTTTCCTGGTCAGATGAGTTAGTAGAAGAAATTAATCCAAATTATAATTGGGTCACTAATCATAACTAGTAGGCTACTATTAAATTCTCATTGTTACTAGCAATCAAAAACTAGCAAAGCATCGATGTTTTGTTGAGGTCTTACTCATTAAACACTTGTTTTTTTATTTTATTTATTTTATATACCTATAAGTATAGTAAGTATATAATCCACGTATACAAAAATTATGTAAAAATTATAAATACAAGTTATTTTACAAGCTTATTAGATAAATACATCGAATATATAAATAAATTATTATAAGAAAAATTAATTACAAAAAATACATATGTATAAAATTAATATAAATATTAAATAATAAAAAGGATATAAGAACGATAAAAATCAAATCAAAATTAAAATTTCATTTATTTCACTTGAAGTATTAAAATATATATATATTAAAAAAAAAAAAAAACAAATTCATAAGGAATAAATTTAAAATAACTTTTTAATCAAAAAATCTTCAGGGAATGTTTCGTTAAGGAATTGCTCATCGCAAATAGGCAAAAAGTATTTTATTATTAAAAGCAAGATTTAAAAAAAATATTATTTAAAATACATTCCAAATTTGCTGAAGAAAGAACTCTAATCGACTTTTCACTTTGACAGAAAACTAACCTATTCTATTTATAATATAACGTCAAAATAATTTTCTAATTTAATACTCATTAAATTATTTTCATTTAAATATTCATATAAATGACTTCCAAAACTTCTCTTCTATCATCTTTCGTCATAATTTGAACATCTTCAAAATTAAAAGATGTTTCCATTTTTTTAGCAAGCTGTACAAGGACTATGCTTAGTGATAGAATTAATATGTCTGGATATCTTTTTCAAATGGCTTTTTGTTTTCACAAATTTTATTGGACCATTCACTACCATTAGATTTTATTCTATATATGGCTACTAAGGATTTATTTTTTAAAAGAACTTTTATATTAAGAATTATTTTGATTGTAATCTTTTTTTGAAAGTGTATTTTTCTCTTAAACTGCTTCCTTCCAAAGAAATTTCCATTTCACATTTGAGGAAATTTTGATTTGTTTTCATTAATTTTACAAAAATCAAGCATATGATGAGAAACAAACATGTCAGCAAGGTACAGCGATGAGGACAGTACTCAATTTTTAAATACGGGATTAAATGTGAGGATGTGGGATGCCAAATAAATATTTATGAAGTACAAATAGAAGCCTAAATTTTTGGCAAAAGAATATTTATGTAAGAGACTTAAGGTAAGCAGCCAACAAAATAATACTCTTTATTGGCTGCTTATCTCAAGTCTCATACAAAAATCTCCACAGCCGTCCGTTTTCAAAGAAGAATATTTATTCGCAGTTGGTTATTGCTGGATTGCTTCATTACATACATATGAGAGGAGGGCATTGTATAAGATAAAATTTTCTCTTTTCCTTGACCAAACGAATTTGATATTTTAAAAATTCTTTTTCGGCATCTAAAGCCATTTAGACTCCATCATTATTTAAATTAATATGTGAAATTCTTAGGATGAAAGTGAGTTGAAATAAACTCCGAAATATCCAACAATAATCACCTGTGAAAAATTAGACTTTTGCCAAAAATTTAGCCTTTTATTTGACCTTCATATATAAGGGATTAATTAAAAGTTTCGGTAACCCAAATATTTTTTAATCAAATGATTAGTTATTTAGTTAGAGTATAAAAAATACATTCCAAATTTGCTGAAGAAAGAACTCTAATCGACTTTTCACTTTGACCGAAAACTAACCTATTCTCTTTATAATATAACTTCAGTCCTGGGCTCTTGGGCAGAGGAGCAGGATGGAGGGCTGCAGTGTTGTCTAACAGTGACGTACTGTGTTTTTGTGAAAATCTAGCAACATGGGTCATAGCCCAAGGCGCTCTCTAATGGACTGTCATCTCCCCCTTCTCAAAACTGAATTTATATAAAATAGAATATAGGAAATATTAATTTACTTAAAAATAATAACGATGGACGGATAAGGAGAAATTCGTATTATATATACGTCTTTTCTAAAAAATACCAATAATTTTTTATTTAAAATTTATTCAAGTTCATTCGTCTAATTAACCTCTCTCTACAAAGTTTCTTTTTCTTTTAATTTTCATTTATAAATATAAAATAAATTAAAAAAGCTTAAATAAAAAAAAATTTGAATATCTACACCGGAAACGAGGGAATCGACTAAAGAGGTCATTAAATGAATATATTTATATTTCTATTCAGAGTGAGAGAGAAAAAAAATACAGACCGTTTCATCGTAAGGAAGATTAAGGCATTTAGATATGGACTATATGTTTATACATATTATCTTAATAGCGTATTTAACATTAATTAAATTATGAATTATTATTATTATAGCTGCAAAATCATCTCTCGCCTCTGAACAGGATAAAATTTTTTTTTAATGTGTTTTTTAAGTATGTAATCGTTTAGTTGGTCCTCGTTGTGGTTTTTTTTTTCATCCACCCACGCTGCTTAATGGGATGGGTGATAAATCTCTCTTAAGATCCCCAAGAGCAGCTGAATGTCCCGGGCAGTTTTATTTATATCTATTTAGAGTTTGCCTTAATGCAAAGAACAAACAAATTCAGATGCATGATGGGCTTTATCAAATCAGATGGTTTATTTTCTTGCTACTGTTTCCTTCATGAATTGATAATGAAGGTGAATTATACCTGTTTCTCTTTTATTAATTATCTAAATATTCTTTAGGCCGACTAATAGGGGTTTGTCTGGGTTGGTAAACAACGTCCATTGAAGGCTCAGCCAATATTTTCCTACCTAATTACTATTACGAAATAATTTTTGATTGGGCATAAATCGCGCCCGGTGACATAGAGCCAGGATCTTCATCTAAATATTTTTGAATTTGGCAAAAAAAAGTCAATCTATGTAATGGGTTTTTGCATCCTTGAGCTACATTTGAAGAAAAGAAGAGCCGGAAATAAAATATACTAATTTTAACTTTGATTGTTAAGCAATAAAAGATAGAAAATAAATCACCATGATAAAGAGGCAAAAAGGACATGACATTTGTGGATTAGAATAGCGGACCGCGGATGTAGATTTAAAGATGGTCCTTAACACAAACGATTACTTCAAATGTTTTAATTTGTCAATTTTATTAAAAATGAGAAAAATTTTAAAAATTATAATTCACTTATATAATAAATATATCAAATTTATTCTCGCTATTATTTTGGATCTTTTTTGTGTGGAGTAGTTAAGATAAAATTGAGCTTCAACTTCAGAAAGTTTGGGGATCCCTTTAGTACATTCGTCTACGCACTCTTCTATCCACTTTCTCCTCCTCCTTATAATTCTGCAATGAGGTCTTTTAAAATTTGAGATAGCCAGAAGAGGCCTCCACCCACACCCAATCTTCCAAAAAAGGGTCAAATGAAATAAAAAGAAAATTCCATTGTACAAAAGAGGTGCCTTTCACTCAGTCTTCCCCAAATATGACTAGGCCCTACACCTAACATAAATGGAAATTGACTCTTGTCACTATCCATGTTTGAGTGGTGATATATATAATTTTCATTCCTATACATTTTTCTATTAAATTTTTATCAATTAGATGAATTAGATTTTTTATTTTTATCCTTATTGTATAACAGGTAAAACATAATTAATATTATGAATTTTATTTAAAAATATTTCTATCTCCCCCTTCTATAAATCCAAAACTATTCTCATTTATCATGGAGAGAAATCAACGGGATATTTATCACCAAAACGCTCATTTAAATGATAAGATATCAGCCCCGTCCCCCTTCATACATACCTAAGGGATGGATCCCAAGGGAAACAGGGGGCGGTGGATTTTTTTGTAAGCATAATTACACACATTCACACACATACATTGGGATGAATGCTGTTGGATGCATTCGATTCAAAATAGGGATGTTTGCTTTAGAGATTTGTCAAGTTGAAAGAGATAGAGAGAGAGAGAGAGAGAGAGAGAGAGGATTTGGATTTTGGAATGTAAAAAAAAACTTCTAATATATATTATGTTTACTGATTTTAAAAATAACAAAATACAAAAAATGTCTTTTGAAATCTTTCATGGAAATTCAGTTTATTATTATAATTTGAAAGAACATTTTGTTTATTTATTTGTAATTCAAGAAATGTAATTAACTGGCGATCAAAAAGAGAAAGAAAAATATTTACCAAAAATATTTTTCAAAGAAAAAAAGATTATTATTTCTTATTCAATGAAATTTAACATATTTAGGGGGGAAAAAATAGCAAAAACGTAGTAAAGAGCATAGAGTTGTCTTCAATGACGCAAGTGATGCATAACTGGATGGGACAAGTTTCCAAAAGCAATAAATTAATAAAAGTAAATAAATAAATGCTGTTTACGAAATTTCGTTTTTCAACAAAATAAAGAAAAAAAAAAAACATCTTGTTATTATTTCACTGTATGAAATTCTTGAAGCCTTTTGAAGGGAGACTTGCATTTCTTGATCTTCAGCTGGGAGGCTCTGCGTAAACAAACTTTTATTCAATTTTCTAATGTAATAATATAATGTACTCTGAAAAAAACTTGTTAGACTATAATATTTATAAATTCTCTAAAAATTGTTTAAACTTAGTGAAAAAAGTTCAAATTTGAATAGGTGACCTCTTTATGTGAAAATCATGTATTATTATAAAAATATGAACATGAATGATGACCTTTGAATTCGATGCAAGCTTTATATCTGCAACTACAATTAATTCTTTGTTATTATTAGTATATGGGGTGCGCAGCCAAAAAAGTTTGGTGGCGCAGCCTTAGTTGATATTCAATATATATTGCGAAAAAATTTTATTTTAAAAGAAGATGAAATATGATGGAGAAATATTTACACAATGATTTTATACCCAGAAAAAGCCAATTTTTTTTCCTTTTCGGGCAGACTTATTTTATTTCAAAAGTTCTTTTATTATTGAAATTTCAAAAAATATAAAATATAAATATTAATTAGTTATTAAAATTAAAAGGTAGTACAACAATACCTTGATTAGTACTGATGTGCCATAATCTATAAAACCGTACTAAAAGTCTATTTATTAGTTTTCAATCATTCCACTTCATAGAATAGGAAAAAGAAATCAATATGCAAAAATTTAGCATTATTTATTTAAATTTTGTGGATAAATATGATTTAAAATTACCAGGAGGTATGGGTTGAATTTCATTTGTTTCTTTAGGATCAAACAATAATTTTATGGAATTCCCTAAATATTAGAAAAAATTAATTTTAATTTAATAATTTTAATTTAATAATAATATTTTTATTTGTGTCTGTATATCATGAAAGATAAATATCATTTCTTAAAAAAAATTGCTTAAAGTGGCTTTTCTTATTATTTTTTTTATTAGAAAAACTACACTAGTATAAATCCATAGAAATCAGAAACGTACTATTATAAAACCTCAAATTTTCAATCTAGTTTTGACCCACTCATACGTAAAAAATCTTTATGAATGACTACGCCCTATTATAAATAACAGACGAGAATTTAGTTTTCAGGGAAAGAATGTCTCGAGATCTTTGAAAATAGATTCTGCCAAAAAGTTGATTAATGAAAAAATTAGGATTAAGCCTTTTTTAAAATAATCGATTCAATTATTTTCTTAAATTGTTAAAGGTAAGAACATCCCGGGATTTGTTCTAGTTTTAATTAGTGCCTCCTCCTCTGTCCCGAAAAATTTAAATACTATTCAAGATACCTTTTTTTTTTTTTTTTTTTTTTTATAGGAAAACATAAAAGTGTCCCAGATTCTTTTGTCTTCGTTAATACATATAGCATATAGCATAGATGGAGTTAACATGTGAGTGAGTCTGTCGGTGTGGATGTGAGTAGGCTGGGGCACACACAATAGATGCTGCTTGCCCACCCCCTTTTTTCTCCTGAGCCCTTCATTCTCCCCCCTTCATCCTGATCCTGATCCTCAACCAACCTTCGACCCGGCATATTATTTTCCCCCGAGAGCTCAGGGTGGGGAATGCCTCGCTTGACATGAGGGTCCAAACGTTCTCGGGTTACTGCATGCAGCCCTCACCCCGTCATTCATTTCGCTATCTACATACAGTCTTATTTGAGTATATAGCCCATGTTCTAGAATAAAACCACATGTACGAAATTAGCCAAATATTCATTTTACATATTTTTTTTTATTCTCTGATTTTTTTTTCTTCTTTATTAAGTTATGAAAATTGAAAAATATTTTCTATTGCTAGATATTCAAATAAAAATTGGTCCAAATGGAGAGAAATTTGATCTGCACATTTATGAAAAGGCACTCGAGGTCCTGCGTTTCATTTCTATCGTATTTTCTCTTCCAAATGAATTTAAAGTAGAATTTTTAAACAAAAATAATAATGTATATGAGAGAGTAGTTGTAATTTCGAATAATACCACTCTGATGATTATTCTTGCATGAATCAATTTTGGTTAATTTTTTTTTTAAAGTCTTCGACATCTGAGGCCATACACAATATATTTATTAACGATACAAGTAATCCAGGCATATTTATTTATATCATTTATTATCCAAATGATATAAATAAATTTTCCCACACCCCTTGAATTTTATGGTTATCACTTCTGACAATGTCTATATCTTTAACCTCTCAGTCACGGGGGGTGGGGTGCTTATTTTTAAAAAGGGGCTAAAATTAGAGTGAAACAAACAGGAATTTTTTTAACGAAATACAAAAAAAAATTTTATTAAGGCTTTTGTGCAGGAGTCATCCTCTTTTTCAGATATGATTTTTTAAAATTCAATGAGTGTAAACAACAACGATATAATTTTATAAACAAAAATGTATATCCGAATTTATTTGAACCTTTTTTTTTTCATTGTTATTTTTTTTTGTAGATTTTCTTATCTCTAAAGTTGATAGAAGAGGAAAAGGTTTTAGTTTTTCAAGAAATTAACTATAGAAATAATTGAAATATTTTCATTTGGATATTTTTTTTTAATTTTCAATTTTAAACTTGAAAATTTTCTGAACAAAATAACTAAATAAAAGTTTGGCCCCTTTTGTACTATCAGAGAGATGAGGAGTGGGAGTTAAAATAGCGGGGAAGCCGCGGAAGGGAGCTTGTAATTGGTCCAAAGTGGGCTGGAGGGAATATTTTACCTTCGGGTTTTTAGAATGTATTTAGGATTTCTAAGACTCCGGCTATACTGTATATTATAACAATAAATAAAAAAAAATGATCTCAATATTAGCTCTAGATAAAATAATAACTGGTAACATTACTTGTTGATGTTATAATAAGAGATTCCCACCTTCTTTATAATTTTAAAATGTTAATATAATTTTCTCTTAATTTCTTTTATAAATAAATAATAAATGATATTCTTATGTCATTTATAAGTCTATGTATATAAACACATAATTAATACTTAAATATCCGAAAAGAATTGAATCCAGCCAGGAATCGAACACGTGACTTCCGCTTTCTTTTCAAATTAGTTGATTTCAAAGTTAAGCTCCTCTCACCAAATTTCCGTCCCCAGAAACAGTGACTTATAATTTTTATTTAAATTTTTTTGCAGGAATAAATGTCGGCAGACACGTTATTTATATAATAGAGAACTGATTGCATTTATTACTTTTTTTTTCTTTTTATTTATTCATACAAGTTTTTTTTTTTTTTAATAGTAAAGCAAGCTTTTCCCTTTTCCATTTGGTTTAAAATTAATTGAAACTTAGGAAGTCATTAATATTCAATGAGACTGTTAAAACTAATATTTACATAAAATTATTAAACTAATAATCGGAAGTAATCTTCCCACCCGGGGATGATTTTTAATTCAATTACCACTCTCTCTCTCTCTATTTATTATTTATTCTGTGAAGGAGAAAGAATCAGTCATTTATTTAGGAGGGGTCTCTCCTCCCTGAGGCCCGAGAGCTAATCAAATAACACTCCCTCCCACACACACGCACACAGATAAACTGCCCGGAACAGTTTACGATCTTGGAAACTGCACCAAGTGTGTTAAGCTAATAGAATCACGCGTGATTTGATGTCGTTGGGTCATTTCACACGAGGCTTCGGATACTTATCACGATTTAATGATACGAAAGCAAATAATGATGGAGCCAGGGATGCTGCAAGTCACTCAATCATTATTCTTTATTTAGATGATAAAATCTTATAGGCAAGTGAATTTCTTTGCGCGCGACATTATCAGCAAATCAAATCTTTTCAACACTTCCGTTTCTTTTAATATCTTTGCTATCAAATATTTCTAAAGGAGGATTAAAAATTCATTTAGTAATTCACTAAATAAATATTCATATTATTAAAACAAATATCTGTTTAGATTTTTTTAATCATTCATTTTAGAGGCTTGTAGATGCTCTTAGTTCTTAACCTTTTATATATCTCTCATCCAAAACCCGTGATCCTAGAGAGGAGCGGTTCCCAATCCTTTCTTAAATGTGGAACTCTATTGCGAACAAAAGTCTTTTTGCGGAACATTTACCTAAATTAAAATGAAATAAGTTTGTTGTTTGTTTATATTATATTGTTTCTTAATATTAGACAGTTAC
>JAAAKE020087744.1:0-21601 GCA_010014785.2 Anisolabis maritima | reverse complement strand
ACGCGGACCAACCCGGGAAAACATTATTCCACATACAACCAACCGCGGAAACCTTCCAGAACATATATATATATATAATAAATAAAAGTCACAAGATCCGCTTGGGTTTTTCTTGTTTTATTTATTAGTGAGTGTTTTTTATCTAATATAAATAAAGGAAAAGACTCCAATATATAATATAATTTATTCCCTCCAAGAGAGAATTCACCCTGAAATCTTATAATAAAGAGAATTAGAACTATCTATTGAATGTATAGAATTTCAAATAATATTAAATTTTATTTATAGAAAGGGAAATCCTTTTATCCGATAGATGATTGAAGAAAAACAAAAACAAAAAATGTTTAAAAAATCATAGAATATTTTTATTTTATTTTTTTCTCTTAAGTTGAATCTAGACTTCCTGCATTATAAATGAGGATTTATTTAAAAACATCTATAAATTAAGGAATCACTGTATGAGTTTTTTGATTTCGCCACCCGCGCGTTTCTCTTTCTCGAAATCAAAACAAAAATAAGTTGCAAAAAATAGAATCGGCAGCCATTTGGCCCGCAATCTCCCCTCTCTCCACCCCTTTATTATCATCTCATGTCTTTCCTTTATTTTAGAAATTAGATTCAAAACATTCACTTGCCTTTGAACATCCCATGCCCTCATGTATCGTCGTTAAGAAAACAAATTTCTAATAAATATGCATTAAACAAGGAAGTAATTATACTTGTGTCTTATATATATTTGAAATTAAATTAAGTTTCTAAGATGATTTATTAAATAAACTTTACTCACAGATAGGGGAGATCTCAACATAAAATATCAAACTTACCTGAAACAAAAGAAAAAAGTTTTAATATTATTTATTTTATAGGAAAAATCAATTTGATTAATGACATCTTTATTTTATTATTAATCATTATTCGAAGGTTGTTTTGAAACGATTATTAGTTGATTTTACTCTAAAGTCTATCTTTCATATGATTATAATTTAAATGTAATGTCTATAACAAAAGTATTTTAATTAAAAAATTATAATGTATTATATTTACTATATTTTTATTTAAATTTCCAAATAAACAATTCTTTTGGAAAATGGCAAAGGTAGCCAAATGAAAAACTATGATTGCTATTTAATCATTCAGAAATGTGATTCAGTTCATTTAGGCCAGTAGTTCTTATCAGTGAAGAGAGAAGGGGAGGAGTGCAACCTCTAAATGAATCGTTCGGCAAATTATTTGCCGAATTCACGTAATCGGCAGTTAGCTATATTCATTAACTTTCAAAATGTCATTTGGATAAGAAATTTTGATACGAATGTTAAATTTAGTTTAATTTATATATTAATTATTATGTATAATTAGAGTACTTGCATAAGTTTCGATTATCTCATATGTCTAATACTTAAATTATTTGGTTGGTATTTTAATATATTTTGATAAATAGTCAGAATTTTATGTTAACTAATATCTTATTATTATATTAAAAAATATTTTATTTTATTAGATATATTCCAGTACATAGAATACTATGTATTTTAACAATCTTCCTTTGGTGTCAAATCTATATTTGTGACGACCATAAGCAGGCATTCTTTATAGACTCTAGCATTTAAACAAGCATTTAAATTTATTATTTTAATTTTAAGCATTTAAACAATAAGTCACTTTATATGTGATTTAAATATTTAATTACTCTACTCACTTCATGGGAGTTAAAAAAAAAGTAAAAAAATAAATACAAAAATAATTATATATAAAAATTAATTCACTTCTGCAAATATATAACGAATGACGAATCTGAAATAATATAATAATAATTTATAATATCTATAATACATGGGCTAATTTTGCCGATAAAAAACTCATAAAATTAGTCTAGCAGACGGGATCAATGTCATTTTGGGTTTAATATCGGTTCTGATTCAGTATGGGTCAATTCATTTTGTGTCGGTTAGAGTTTAGTTTGCTTCGGTTCTATTCGGTTCAGTATTCCCTTAAAAAATAAACTATTTTTTGCAGTTCTACCATTTCTGGTAAAACTGAAAATTTTTTTATTTTTTAAAGGAATACAAACAGAAAGGAGAACCGAACTGAACCGACCGTACTGGATCGCACCGAATAGACCCAGTTGTTTTAAATAAAGTTATTGATTTGATTTTTAAGGACAATCTATTTTATTTTACCTGAAGGTGATGTAAATAATGCCTAAAAAATATAATAAATCGGTAAAAACAAACCTTTAATTTAAAAAATATCTAAATCATATAATCAATATTCGCATTATTCTTCCCGCGTGTAGGATCAATATGAAGTGAGCTTCAATATCGTTAATTTTAAATGTTGAGTAAATAAAAATAATTATTAATTGATTTATTTTTTCATTATCGAATGGAATATGATTAGTTCCAAAAGACAACATCGGAGCGCTACTATCTACTTACTGATTACTTAAATTCGGCAACTAATCAGCCGAATATGTGAAATCGACAATGGACTTGCGTTTTTCATGAAATAGATATTTTTTGTTGATTTCACGTAATCGGCAATATCACGGATTAGGTGTAACATATACAATATTGTAAATCATTGTAAATAATTGTATTGAAACAATATGATGATGTTGGTTCAAACAGTGCAAAAATGGGAAAATAAATAAATAATATAAATAAATAATATCGCCCCTAGCGGACAAAAGAAAGAAACACAAAAAGAGAGGAGGTTTTCCTTATAGAAATTTTGAGAGGATTCGTGGCAATCCCCAAGGAGTGAGCAGAGAGATTTCCCGACTTTTCATATCCACCCTATTTTTCAATCATCGACCCCTACAATCATTCCTAAGCTACAAACAATTGGTAGGGTCGTAATTAATAGATTTTAAAGTATATCCAAAACATCGTCATCCAGCCACAAAGAGAGAAAGAGAGAGTCGCAAACGGCTTCTCTCTCTACTCCATTTTTTCGATCAAGGAAAACATTTCTGAACTCAGCGGTATCCAACATTTTCATCAGATACCTCGAGAATTGGAAAATCGAGGTGGATCTTGGGAACACCTTCACCATGCAGCGAGGATAGTGACCAGGGAAACCGACTATCGCCACAGCAGAATTTTTTTTCTCAAAACCATATTCATCACCAATAACCAGCTAAGTGAATTGATTTATTTGTTTTGACCAAAATAAAGTTAAAACTAAGTAAAAATTTAAATAAAAATTATTAAAAATTTTTTTAAAATTATTAAAAAGTTATAGAATAAATTTTTTTTATTAAAACAAAACTCAGCTGATTTGATGAAGGAGCAGGAAATTTAAAAGAATAATACTTATTTAATACGAATAAATAAATAATTATACAACTTATTTGATTTTTTTTTTTTTTTGTTAACAAGTGAATATAATTGTTTATTTTTTTAACTAATGATTACAATGAATATTAAAATAAGACAATAAAAAGTGAAAATATATCACAAACGGAAAAGAATAGGGTTGGTCGCGCGGGATGATATGAAAATTGATTTAAATAAGGAAAATATAAATGTTTAATAATTAATGTATCTGGAAAAATAAAATTTGTAAAAAATAAAAAGTGAAGAGAAAGATAAACAGAAAAGTATAAAAGTATTACAGGAGAGAAAATAAGTAAAAACATTTGAAGTGATACAAAAATAATAATAACATAGAAAAACAAAATTGATTTTCCTAATAGACAAGGTTCTTTAGAAACTCCGCTTCGATCGAATTTATTTTTTTTTTTGCTTGGGCAATATAATCATTAGTTAACAACATTTTTTGGAATTAATTAATTAAATAATTAATTAATAGTATTTATTATTTATTTTTTATTTAAATTTATTGTTGTATTGTTACTAGTGATTTTTTTATTGTTATTTTATTGTCCATGATCATAAAGACCTTTAGTTTAGAAGAATATTTTAGCTAACATTTAACTATTTATTTCGACTTAATTTTTAATTTTAAAACAAAAATTATTATTTTCCATCCAATTATTTTTATTATCAATGCAAAATTTTGTAATATTAACTTCATAAAATTTTTTATATTATATAAATAAATATAAATAAATCCCTCAGCATTCTTCAAAAATAGATATTATTGACATCTATTAAGGCCTGCGCTAGACATTTTGACGTCCACTATGTACAAACATCTTGAAATGGTTTTTTTTTTTATAATGAGTTAAAGAACTTATTAAATCAATAAATATATTTGTTTGTATAAATGTGTACAAAATTATAAAGATTAAAGTGATAAACTAAATTATACTCTTATAAATGATAAAATACAAAAGTAATTTTATTACATTTTATTAAAAAAAAGTAAATTTCTATCCCTAATGGGATACGGGGGGAGAGGGAGGGAATAAAGAAACGTAAATGAATAACAATTTCAAATTTATTTTTTCTTGCTTTTTCTTTTGCAAAATTCTCAATTACAATTTTCTTCATAATTAAAATTATAGGCAAAATGATATTCTCTACACAAAATTGCCAATAACCATTGTAGATCTTAAAAAATGTTTAATAATTTTTAAATTCGAAAATGATTTTGCACTAAAGTTACTTGCTACAGTTATTGGCAAAGAAGAAAAATATTAGAAGTATTGGGAAATAATTCAGTTAATTTATTTTTATCGATATGATTTAATAGTATGCAATAGTTTTACAGGGATAATTTAATAGTGTAATAAATCAATATAAAAAAATGTGTTGTGATATATTTGTTGCTGAGATTGTGTAGTAGCTTCTGTAAATTATAAATAAAACAAGTGTATGGTTTATATCAAGAATTTTATTTGGATTCGTCTGTATTTTATTATAAAATAGCATTTCTGAATCTAATTCTTTTTTCAACTTAACAATATTTCTTTTAAAAGTTTTTTTTTTTTTAATCTTTTAAAAGTTATTAATTAATAAATAAAAATAAATAAATTTTTTTTTTTTTTTAATTTGTATACTTCCTCTGTACGAAGTTTTATTTAATTAAAGAAAAAACAATGTGTTAAAATATATATATAAATTATTAGTATTTTATATTATTACTTAATTATTCTTAATTATATTTTATTAAAAATTTTTTATTATATTAAACTCATGTTTTTTTCAATAATTTTAATTTAATAAGGCAAAATACCGCTCTTTAAAATATATTATCTTTTTATTCTCATGATGATTTAAATAATTTTTATAGATCTGGGGGGGGGGGGGAAGCAAACACCTAATCCTTTCATGTAACAAGAGCTTTACTTCTGCAACATAAGACAATAAAAAAGTGACTGAACCTCCTCATATTGCTCCGCGCAGACATGGTACGTTTGTCATTTCAATATCATGACAAGAAGTATTCATGACAAAGTTTAGAGGTAGTAACCTGATTAATACCTAACCCATTTTTTGATATCTTAACCAAAAATGGCTTTAGAGTTGAAGTTTTTGAAAAAGCATAACAACAACAAACTAGTAAAAAGCTAATTGCTATAAGAAATTCATAATTAATTCTCAGAAAGCAAAGGAAATGTTTCTAAATGAGCATAAAAAACAGTTATAGTTGTGTCAAGAGAGATATATTTAAAACTAGCCTTTGCGCATATCTTAAACCCATATTTGGATAACTTCTGTATTTTGAATATAATTTAAAATTTATTTATTTAATTTATAGTGGAATTACTATATATTACTATTAATATATCTCATATCAGAACTGAGCACATTTCAATTACTTCAAATTCATCAAATACTGTTTTACAAATACATGCAGTTAAATTATTTTGTATTTAGTATTTCCATACATGAAATTATGAAGCCAAAGTATTTTGTATTTGAAATACTTTTGGAATTCGCTAAGAAAATACTCAAAATATTTTGTTTTGATATTAATTTACTGCCGAGAGTGATATGGTGAAATTTAAATTTTTTTTAAATTATTAGAACAGTTTTTAAGATAGGTTTTATTAATTTAATATATCATATACTGATCTAACAGCTATAAAAAATTATAAATTCCATATCGCTATACAACAAATACATAAATCACATTTACAACATTCAGAATACATAATCGAAGAATACATATATGACAGATAGGATAGATTATGTTCTTTCTCACAAGAAACAGTTACTGATAATGGATGAATAAATTTTATTCGAAACGTCTCATAAGGGATTAAAAACTTTTGGCTGCCTCCTCCCTTCGTGATCATTTTACTTTAAATATATTTGTTATAGATATATTTATAAAATTAAAATTTTCATTAATATGTTAATTAAAATTATCACATTTATTCAACTATTCCTTGAAAAAAAAAAAAAAAGTATTTTGTATTTCAAATACATCATAAGATGTATTTTTCCCAGCTCTGTCCCATCTGACAACTTACTACAACAATTCTGCTTAGACAGAGATAGAGGGAGAGTAATTTGAAATTCAAACCAAATCCGTTCCTCTTGAAACCAGCAATAAATAGTCAAATGAAATTGTATTAAGCGACATTAAATCGACAATATCTTAAAGGACAGGGATTCATAAATAGGCGTAGATTCGAGATTGGCAGAATTAATTTTCATTATGTCTATTTTTTAATCAATAAAAATTAATTAAATTTAGAAGAGAAATGCAAACATATTTTTGCAAGTCTTAATATATCTTATTGAAATATTCAATTTTCAACCAAATATTTTTTTGCTTCGAGAATTTGCTATATATATTGGTTTATTTAATTACCTCACGTGAGTATTCAAAAAATTTTATAGCGAATTCATTAAATGAGACTCTCAAGAGTTTCTATATACCTTGGGCCAAATTTAAATATATATTTTTTAATCATACCAAGGAATTGAATAAAAATTATTATTTCAAGTACTTTAGAACCGAGTGAATTTAAATAAAATCTTTTTTTTATTTATTCAAAATAAAATACTATATAAGTCAAAGATATAGATTTAGATAGCCAGTTTAGATTAAAATAACAAAATACCTTAAAGTGACTGATAATAAAAAAAGAATGAAAATAAATTAAAATTTAACCTAAATATTGGCTTGCTTCTGAACAAGTTAGCACCAGAAAGCCGAATATGAAAAAAAGTAATGATGAATTTAGAAATTCACAATTGAATTTACTTTTTAAGGATTGATTTAAGCATTAAAAAGTAATTTTTTTTTAAATCTTCAATTTTAATTTAGGATTTAAAAATGTAACAGCAATGTGCAAAACCGCAATGAATCGGCAATGGCTGTAGCATTGCTAGTCTCGTTCGCAAATCGTATCTGGATTCGCTTGCAACAGTTTAAAAATAATGAATAATAGTGTAGATTTATAGATGTTGGTATCCAAATCTAACTTTTTAAATAGTTAACTAATTATGATATTTGGTAAAATTTCGAAGGCCACTTTGACCATGTTGCCATGGACCCGTTTTAAACATTTTTGCACATTTTTTTCACTCCATTTTTGGTATCCATTCATATAGCAAGAGAGAATACTATAACGAACATTTCAAGTTAAATAAATAATAAATAATAAAAAATGATTTTTACAAGAATTTTTTGTGAGTATATTTTTTGCTGGTGGATCAAGGGACTCCTGGCCCCCGAGATCTAACTGGTACCAAACCATCAGACACTCGACCACATCATTAAAAAACTCACACCCCAGTTTATTTACAGATCTAATGTAAAATTTAATTCTAAATTAAATAACTGCTACGAACCTATTTGAAATTTTATTTTGCATTGGATAGTATATATATTGATATAAAAAAGTGGTATGTGCAGGTGCCAGTTTTAATTTTGCAATCAAAAATGTCAAAACACACAAGTAAAAAAATTGAGTTTAATTTGTATAAAAATATTTTCATCTCAGGACCGCCACTCTCTTCCGGAAATTATATCTTATATTGAAAAATAAGAAAAATAATATGATTAGTAGTCAGTTGCTGTTGGAGTTCGATAAGGGAATAAGAAGGCAGACTGCAGCAAAAAAAGAGAAGCCTTTGGATGCCAAAAGCTGAAAGAAGACGTTTCGGACTTAATTTTATTAATCACTTCAGTCACCTATTGGTTTCTTGTGGCCAGGCCCAAAGTTGTCAAGATATAACAATCTATGTATACATCTATCTATATTTTTATTATGTTCGAAACGTCTCCTTTCGGTTTGTGGCATCAAAGGGCTTCTCTTTTTTAGCTGCAGTCTGCCTTGCTATTCCCTTAAAAATAATAGTAGATAGAACACAACACACTTAAAAATGTAAGATAAAATTTTTTGAACTTAAGTAGTGACGATCACGAGATAAAAATATTTTTATTTTCCATAGCTCAGCGAAATCCGCCACCCGGAATATCTCATATAATGATATCATTGACACAATCCTAGCTCTGAAGGGATTATCATCCAGAGATCCAGTTGTATGAATAAAAGTTGGCTCAATTCTTCATTTATTCATCTTTTATTATCAAAATCTGGTGTAATTAAAGACATATCACACAACTTTCCTACCTTCTAGGGGTCTGTGGTTTCAACACCTGGTGCCCCCTCCGGAATAATTCCCCTTTCTATCCAACACCGGATGTCGGACAGATGCCCTCTCCTTGATCGGGTTGTTTCGATGGCCGAGTGGTTCAATCGCCGAGGTCCTTCAGAGTTTGAATGATTTACAGGTGCGTGACTGGAATAACATCCCTCCCCTCCTCCAATATTTTGTCATGAATATCTGCTACATCCTTGATCCTCTTCCCAAAAGCTTCCTCCTCTCCCGCATGGTGTTGATACCCAAAGTCCCCGAATCATTCCAACCCAATCAATACTGTCCTATTTCAGTTAAATAAGATCCTCGCCACACGCGTCAGTGATTCATGTCTATTTAATGAGCGACAAAGAGCTTTTCGTCCATTTGATTGCTGTGCCGAAAATGAGTCCATTCTTGTCTTGGTACTCGATCAAGTGGCCCCTTAGCGTTTACGAAGAATTAGTCTGGTGCATGGCGACAGCCTAGGGCAGGCGACGACGATATGTGTGTGAATGTGGAATGTATGGCCGTATGAATGAAAAAAAAAAAAATAATGGATGGCTAGTTGGTACCCCTATCTAGGCGATACGACAATAAGAGAGCAAGGGCCCGACCGATGAAGCCGAAAATGTTTCGGTGGAGATGAGTGGGTCGGTCGAGCACGTGACCAAAAAGGTTCTTGAAAAAAAATATTGGAATGGGTGAGCTTATATGTGTGAGTAAGTCATCCCTTGTCACTGGCCCAGGGTCTGAACGTTTCTCCAGGGCATCGTGATCGCCGCCTGAGTAGCATTAATCCAGACTGTCTTGGTGGTGAAATTTGGTTGGCAACTCAACAAATGGGCCAGATTCGTGGCAGGGGGCCGATCATCGACATATTTAAGACCTTTATCTATCTCAACTAATGTAAACTCCTCTGCCAAGGATTCTTGTTCGCTTGGCAGGGGAGTAACCATACGTATAGTGTATCATTCTTAAATGAGATGAATAAACGGAGGTTCTGGGTTTTACTCAATTCCAGGCCTCTCATACTAAAGAAATCTGAGTGATGTGCTGTCACACCAGATTTTTGCACCGGGTCCTCTAGGTAACCGTTTAATGTCAATAAATGCCAATTTAATCGATTTCATTAAAAGTTTAAGAAATAAAGCGGTTACTCTCGCCGTTTACCCAAACGACAAAAGACTACATCAGTAAAGTGGGCTCCATATAATTTTGGGACGGATAAGGGTTAATAGATTTCAAAGAACATCTAATAAATAATTAATATATAATATAATATAATTTTAATCAAAATTTTGAGAAAATCAAAAAAACTAATATACAATAGTATTTTATTGAAAAGCTTCACGATGGATACGACGAGGCTAGCTTAAATATTATATAACATTGCAGCCTTGTAGGTATTTTCGTTTTTGAGTTATCTTGTTCACTGACACACATAGGCAGACAGACCATTTTGCGAGACCCATTTTTTTACACTCAGGGGACCTCAGTCGAAATTGCGATCGCAATATTTTCTCACTATATATTTCATATAAAGGGTAAGAGAAAGTAAATAAGTATTTTTTAAGATAAGTTAAACTAGATTTTTATGCCTGTTTCCTATAAAAATTTTATATCAGTTAAAACCTTGCCTTGTTAGATTGTATGTGTGTATTAACTAAATAAAGGAGTAAGTTCAAGGTAACTTAAGTTTTTCTCTCTATTCTTCTCAAGAGTTTCTCCTCTCAGTTGCATCTCTCATTTTCTAAACAATTAAGAAAATGTTATTTTTAATATAACATTAAGTTAAACCAACTTTTTGAATAAATTTATCTCTAGATTATGTTTTTAGAAAATAAATAAAATTTCTAAAACTGGGATGAGGAAACGTAAAGCAGATTTAAAGAATTTAATAGAACAGTAATTTGATAATAGTACTATATAATATTTATATAATTTTAATACAAAAGATATGATATAAAAAAATCTCCAGCCTAGTCAAATTATTATGATTATTATAATAGAGCTTTGTTTGAAATACCTTGTTTTTTCAAACACGGCCCCATAAAGTGTATAAAGTTACTCAATATAATGATTAAGATAAAACATTTTTTTAAGATAAATTTGTGTTTGATTGGACATAATTCGCGCCCACTGGGCTTGAACCAGGATTTCGAGTCGGACATGCTACGTTTATATCAAGATGCACCCCCAACAAACACAACATCTCACGTTCACCAAGATATATATAAGAGTGAAAATATAATTTCACTCCCTAAGGAAACATTACATTTTGCAATGCCATCTAGTAAGCCCGATTGGAATTAGCATCATAATTCTAGAAGTAAGTTAGGGCTGCGACCCCCTAACTAAGGTGGAGAGATAATTGAACTAATATGGTTTGATAGAGCTTGATTTGAAATAGCTGGTGGTTTTTCAAACAACACCTGATTATGATTTTAATTTTTTATAATTACATATGAACAAATTTTCTCGATTTTAATCGTCTATGTTATTTATATCATTGTATGTCTAAATAACCATTCCATGAGATTTATGATAAGATTGAGAAATTTAAATTTAAAGATAATTAATTATTTTGTTACATCATTGATTGACGGTCGTGATTTTTTAGATATTTTTTTTTCCCCTAAGTGATATTTTAATGGAATTGCAGCTGATTTGCTGGAATTCCAGTCATGTGTTGTTCGCAGGCACTTGGCAGTAATTGAATGCAGTCAACGTGGAGTCACGCTCAGGTCAACGAGGGGGGGGGGCCCTTCCCTTTTGAAAAGTCCATAAAGGGATCCTTTTCCCCTCCCCCAAACTTCTCACATTTTATGCGAATTAATAAAAGCCAAGTAGGCTGCACTCTTGCTTCTTCACTGCTGATCGCTTTAATCCATGTTTAAATAGAGTCAGACCTCATTTGAAATTCAGCCACGCATTACTTTTATAAATAAATAATTATTCCGCTGAAGCCTCGGTTATATTAACACATGTGTGTGAAAGAATTTCAGATTTCCTTCATTTGTTTAGATTCCAAAATCGATATAAAAAAAAATCAGCGAATTTCATATCTAACTTGGACTGTGGATTAATATTTTCGAGATTTGACAGACTGCCAATTGTGTTTGGGCAATAACTCACCAGGATGAAGTATTTTAATTTGGCCAAATGAAATTTGTTACCTAGATATTTAAGATAAAAATGAAGTTTTGTTGAATATCACAGACATAAATCAAAACGAGAAGATAGATTATATCAACACTTTTTTTTTAAAGATATGCTAAAATAAATGCTATTATATTGTTGACATTCATTTGTATATTTTTGATAAAAAATAAACTAAAAATTGTCACAAATAACATATTTAAAGGTTATTTTTAACGTTTATTGTTTTAATTATTATCATTTAATTAATGAAAATGCCTATCCAGAAATTTTATTTTCCTATACTATTTTTGTTTGTTAGTGTAGTTAGTGAGAAAATGTCTTACAACAAATAATATGAATATTTCCAATTAATGAAAACTCTATGCCTGGATAGTTGACTATCTAAGTCTATATGGCTCCAGAAAATATGCCGAAAAGACTAAAAAAAATGAAAAATCTATTTTCAATTTTTTAAAAATAATAAATATGATAAAAACCACCCATCGTCAATCGGTGATCCATCTTTGGTGCTCGTAGCTCCGTTCTTTCAATTTAATGAATGGTAATAGACGTAAAATTTTAATATATAAATATAGATCTAAAACACATTTCCCGTTTGTATATTGTAAATGATCAAATGTAGAGATCACTTCTAATTAATAATAATAAATAAAACTATAATCATTGTTTTTATAAAACTTTTTATATCCTTTATTATATAATCTATGTGTAGGGGACGAGGGGAGAGTTGTGTTTAGTGGTCCACGAGATTTCAAATTTTGAGTTACTGGTCTGTGAATTCCAAAAGGTTGACGGTCAAAATAAATCTCTTGGTCGAAATTTTATGGGATAGAGATGAGATTTGTTTCAGTGTTGCAAAAAACTCATAAAATAAAAGATACTATAATTGTTGTTGCAAGCAGGTATTCAAAAATATCATTTAGGGTTTGGAAGGGGGGCGTTTATTCCGATAAAAAAGAGGCAACGGAGTTGAAAAATTATCTCGCTATTCTTAAATAGAGCTAACCATAACATACATTTTGAGAATAAATATATTTTTTGGTTAATTTTAGTTATTTTATTTATATTAATATAAATAAATATAAAATATAAATATTTTTATTAATTACATTTGAAAAAGAAAAATGTCAGAGATTAAGTTAAATTTCAAAGTTTATGTGATGACGTAGGTTTATTATCTTGTGCACAATTTTTTAAGAATAAATCCACTTTCACTAAAGGAATTGTTATGAAATTTGAACCAAGCTGCAGACAAATAATTTAATTATTTTACCACAGAGTGTCAAAAATTTGAACCAGGCGATGCTGAGAAAATCGTGTTTCTTAATAAATTTTGGAGGTCTTTTTAATTTCTCGTATACGTAGTATAGAGAAAGTAGTGCAAAAATTCGATCTCGAGATTTTAATTCTTCTTGATGTTTTGGGCTTCCATGAGAACGAAAATACAATTTTTCAAATTATGTTTGAGTGTCTATGAGTCTGTCTGTATGTTCGTTAACACTATAACTCAAACACACTTGAAATTTAGGTTAACTAATTTTACATATGTGCATCACAGCAAAATCACAGATATGTATCAACATCTGAACCATTTCTTGCAACCGGAAGTGGTACTTAACCTGAAACTAAAAATCATTGTAACACCTATATATGTGTAGTTGTGGTGAGACCACTCCCGATTTATTTATCCTAGAAACCGATTCATTTAAAATTATAATTCTTTTTTAGAAGCTTATATGTCTAAAAATTTTTAAAATTGCATTCTTCTCCGATGAGTGGTTCCAGAGATATAAGCTAGTAAAAAACCTACACACACACAGGAATATATATTATAAATAATAGTGCAGAAAATACAAAGAGTTTGACTATAATAATGTTTCGTTTGTATATTCTTCTTTATCTGTAAAACAAGACGTAAGGACAAGACGTATTATTGAAATTTGTCATATAATTTAATCAATAATAAAAGTGATTTTTTTTGCATAATTTCTCATATAATAAATCTTTCTTTAAGATGTTTATTAAAACATCTTAAAGAAAGATTCTTAATCATTAGATTAAGAATTTCCAAAACAATAAGGCTCTTGTGCAAAGTTATTTACCTTTAATGGAAAAAGATCAATCTATATAGAGTATATAAAGCTGTCTGGGATTTCCCATAAAGAATTAATATTTTGATATATATTTTTTAACCCAGTAAGTATTGCCAAACAAATTTTCAAATGCTAACTGATACTGAGTTCAGATGTTAGGAAGCGTATTTCGGACTCTGTAATTCTAATTCAATGACAGTAAGTGATCATGTTAAAATATTAAAAGAAATTCACACACATTTTTAATCTTGGTATTTGGGCATGTTAGAACCTCTGCTGACACCATCCTGTGAACAATGAAAAACTTTTCCTTTCTAAACTTTAGACAAGAAATTTTTGATCTCAAAGAAGCATAAATTCTTGCAAGTTCCGACACCACGCCGTCATGTTAAAATATTGTCTATTTGTTTAGATGTCACGACACTTAAATTTATGAATTCACAATATTGTGACATTGTATATGCCCCTCGTTAACTAGAGGTTGGTCCGGAATTCTCAAGATAAGGCTAAGTTTTAACATTTAGGCCCATTATTAATTATTTATTTTTTTCTAATAATTTTACAAATAAAATTTTCATCATTATCGAGAGGAAAAAAAGATTAAAATATAAAAGCCATCTTTCAATTTGATTTTTTAAACAATAGAAAAAATCAGGATGGCGACATTGTTGTCGTGATTCGGTCGGAGAGTAAAGCAACTGGATTCTCCAACAAATTTTCCTTCTCTAAGATTAGCCTCGGCAAACATCGTGCTTATATTTAACCCGGGGCACTTGTTGGGGCCTGAGACCCACACTCCCACACTCGACAACGACCTCCCGCACTTCATAAATAGGCCCAGATGCTAGCTAGGGATATTGTCGCCTCTGGATAGGGTTTCAGTGTACCCCCCGGACTCAGTCCCGATCCTCTTCAAGTCTTTTATGGACTTACGTTAATCTCAACTCATGGACAATCACCCAAGCATTGATTTACTCTCAGAGAAAGAAACATTCCAGGAGCTCGCCCACAAAAAAAAAACTATAATCGGTATTAAATTAAATAAAAAATATCAATTTAGTTCCTCGAAGTATTTGTTATAAAAAATAAATTTAATGAATGAAATATATTTATACAACTTTGTGATTTAAGTTTTCCTGGGTAGTAGTTAGTTACAAAGAAAAAAAATATATTCTAAAAATTCTCAGAATCAAAATAACTGGTACAATTAAGCTACATCTTCCACCCAAGATGTAGGCTGGAATCTTTCTTTTGATAAATATTTGTAAAGGCAAATAAGAATTAAAAATAACAGGTTTCAAGAGGGTAAGATTCATAAACTTGGAAAAACTATTTTTTCATGAAGAATCGCTGAATTTTATTGCCCAAATAATATTGTAAATTCACGATTATTTTTCGTTGACCTCTGGAATACTTTTTCATCAAAAATGACATCCAATTTTGATGTAAAAGATGTGGGAGCCCCACTACAAGCGGTCAGCTCATCTCATCCTAATATGCCTGGCTGCTTAGGTTAAAAAATTTTAATTTGACAAAATAAAAAAAAATAAATATGTGAGGAGATGTTGTTAAAAATCTGTTGTGACTAAACGCACATCACACAACTTTCTATTATCTAAGATAAGAAAAGCTGACTGATGTGCTGTCACACCATAATTTTTGCTCTGGGAACCCCTATGGGAGTTCTATGTACAGCCAACTTGAATTTATTTTGTTTAATAAATTTCATTCTTTGTTATCCGAAAGGTGAAAATAGCCAGCTAGTTGCGCAAGCCAGGTGTACGTGGCATATCATTTGCAAGATTATAGACGAGCCGTTAAATTGAGGGTCCCACACTATTTTGAGATGGAAAATGATTAATCCATCTTAAAGATTTTCTAATTTATTATATATATAGCCAAATTAATCAAAATCGTTAGAATGGTTTAAGGGAAATTCAGAAAATACCTAAAAACGTACAAGTATAAAGGCTCCATATAATGTTGATGCGGATAAGGATCTAATAAATAATTGATATATGAATTTTAAATTATTAGAGAGAATTTTAAGAAAATGTGAAAAACATAAAAAAGTACATACAGTAAAGTTCTAGTACTCTAGCAGCGAGGTGGACGTTACGATGGTATCTTAAATATAAAAATTTCACGCTTGTAAGTTACACACACACAGAGAGAGAGAGAGAGAGACTAATTTTCGTAATCCTTTTTTTTTAGACTCAGTAAGCCTCAAAACGTCTATTTCCGTTGAAATCTTGACATCGATTTTTTTTTGAGATCGCAATATTTTCATTCTCCCTATATATTTCATTTATAGATAAGAGATAATAAAAATGTTTGTAATAACCAAGGTTCAAAACTAATTAAAATTATTAATAATAATTAATCCTATTAAATGATCAAATCAATAAATCCAATTATTGTGATTGGATCGGATCTACGTAAGTTCGAATCCAAAGTCAAAAATCGATTTTTTACTTTCTCACTACATATTACATATATCGGTAAGAGAAAGCAAAAATGGATAATAGCAAATAAAAAAACGCAAATTTAAATAAAAAAAAAAATGAAAAAATTAATTTTAAAATTATATTAAATGGGAGGAGTGGAGAGACAAGAAACCCCATCATTTTTCAAGGCTACTGCATGGTCCAGGTATGGGCATTTGTTAAATTTAACTAGAACTTTAAAAATTACTCATGAAGATCCGCCCTGAAGCAATGATTCAAAAACAGCATAACAAGAATATTTAGATAGGATGTTGTGTTTTTTCATATAAAAGATAATGGTAGTAAAATAAGTGACCGAAACAAGGTTTTGTTTCAATTAATATCTATATCTATATATATGGAATAATGATTTCCCGGGTTGGCCCGCGTTGATTGTTGAGATTTTTCGGGCCTCCTTTTGGGGCCATTTTCAAGGGTTTTGTGTTAGGAAGAGATGGTGGAGGTGGTTTGTTTTTATTTCGCTCTGAGGTCCAGGGCGGGCTTGGTTGGGGTTGTGTTGTTAGTGTTTTGTTTGGGTTGACCTCAAGGCCTCAATCTGCCTACTCCTCGAGTCGTTATGTGTGTGGAGGTTTCCGAGGCTTGTGTTGGTCTCTGTGTTCTAAGTAGTGGTTGTTTGGATTGTTTTTTAGGAAGTGTTTGGTTGGGTGGTGTGGTGACGGTTGTCGCGTCGGCTCGGATCCGGGCACTCAATCTGCCTACTCCCCGGGTGGAGGTGGTGCTTGGTCGCTCTCTCGAGCTCAAGTGACTGGTTGTTGAGAGCGTCACTCTTTTTATAGGCTCTGTGGGAGGAGTGGGGGGGTTGGAGGGAGTGGAGGGGGTTCGGGTCCGGTCGGCTTTGTTCGGGTGAATTAGTTTGGAGTCCAACGGACGCAAGACCGTTAGGAGTGAGTTTAACGGACGCTCGACCGTTGGAAGCGTTCGGATCCGGCCGGCTTTGTTCGAGTGTGTTTAATCGGAAATTAACGGTTTCCAGGCCGTTGAGAGATTTCTTGCGTTATCTCACTTGTTGAGACATGTAGGTCGTTTTTCTATATCGATGGCTTCTCGTATGATACGGGTGTTGTATTTGTCTATGTGCGCTAATGTCTTACAGTGTTCGAAGTCCATGGTGTATCCTGTTTCAATATGGTGTTTGACGATGGCCGATTTTGGATCAAAGTTCCTTAATGCTAGCTTATGTTCGTAGATCCTGAATTGGACACGTCTGCTTGTTTGGCTTATGTAAAAACGATGGCATTTGGAACATGGTACTTCATAGACACCGGGTGTTTCATTTGGGATTGTGTCTTTAGGATTTCTGAGTAGGTTTGAGAGTTTTTGGTGTGTGGTGAAGATCGGCTTTATATCTTTCTTTTGCAGAATATGGCCGATTTTGTCTGTAACGCCTTTGATGCATGGCAGGAATGCTTTGTATGTGTTGCGGTTTTCGGTTTCTGTTGTTTGTTGTGTTGGTTATTTTGGTTTTTCTGCATTCCGTATGTGTTTCATTATTTGTTTTTTGTTGTATCCGTTTTGAGTTAGTGATTCTGTTAGTGTGTGGATTTCTGTTTGTTTGTTACGCGTGTCTATGAGTCTGAGGGATCGGGTGATTAAAGTGCGCATTACTGAGTTTAATTGTGCTGGATGGTGATGTGACTCTGCGTTTAAGTAACGGTTTGTGTGCGTTGGTTTTCTGACCCGAACACTTCCAACGGTCATGCGTCCGTTGGACTCCAAACGAATTCACCCGAACAAAGCCGACCGGACCCCAACCACTCACTCCAACCCCTCCACTCCTCCCACAGAGCCTATAAAAAGAGTGATGCGCTTAACAACCAGTCACTTGAGCTCGAGAGAGCGACCAAGCAGCACCTCGACCCGGGGAGTAGGCAGATTGAGACCCCGGAACCGAGCCGAGCCAACCAACGCGACAACCGTCACCTCGACCCGGGGAGTAGGCAGATTGAGGCCCCGGATCCGAGCTGACGCGACAACCGTCACCACACCACCCAACCAAACGCTTCCTAAAAAACAATCCAAACAACTACACTACCTAGAACACAGAGACCAACACAAGCCTCGGAAACATCCACATAACGACTCGAGGAGCAGATTGAGGCCTCGAAGTCAACCCAAACAAAACACCCAACCAAGCCCGCACTGGGCCTCAGAGCGAAATCCAAACCACCGCCACATCCACCGACCAAACTTGGGGACTAGCAAGTTTGCGACCCCGAAAACAAAAACAAATTACCTCCACCATCTCTTCCTAACACAAAACTCTTGAAAATGGCTCCAAACGGAGAGCCGAAACGTCGAGTTAATCTCAACAATCAACGCGGGCCAACCCGGGAAAACATTATTTCACATACAACCAACCGCGGAAACCTTCCAGAACATATATATATATATTCCATTAATTAAAATATCCTAGGAATGATTACATAATCATCTTTTAAAAAACAAACTGCGGGTGTGTTTATCCCTGTGTGAGCATAAGTATACCTTTTTATATACTTTCTCTTATCTATATACGAAACAAAAATTTTGGAAAAAAAATAAAAATGTAATCGATATTATTTTCCCATACTATTATATTTAATAGTAAGGTTAGGGTATTACAATCATAAAAAAATATAACATCCTAATTTTTAAAAATATCTTTACGTTCCAAGTCAAAAGGACCCCAAAAATGATTAAAAAAAACTTAATATGCGTATGTTCCCGTGGGTGTGTTTATGCCTTTGTGCGGATGTGTAATTTTTTACTTTCTCTTTTCTATATATGAAATATATATGATATATTTTGATAAAGTGTTGCAATCATTAAAAAAATCGAGATTTCAACGGAAATAAACCCCTGAACATAAAATAATATGTCTTTGTGTATGTGTGAACAAGATTTCTCAAAATCTTGTCTTACTAAACACACATCACATAACTTTCACTTATCTAAGGAAAGGAAAGCTGATTGATGTGCTGCTAGAATTTTTGCGTCGAGTATGATAGGCCTTATAAGCTATCACTATCGTTTAGGGTAGAGGCTGGCGAGAGTCTCCTGTCAACGCAAGCGAGATGCGCAGTAGCCCACATATATAAGCGCCCGAAAAAAACCTTTAAATTGAGGATCCCACACTATTTTGAGGTAGAAAATCAATTATACATCTTAAAAATGATGTAATTTATTACAGTCAATTTAATTAAAATCGTTAGAATGGTTTCACAAAAAAACTAAAACGTACATCAGTAAAGCGGCCCCAGACAATTTCGGGGCTCATAATTGTTAATACATTTCACTGATCTAATAAATCATTGATATATGAATTTTAATTTAAATCATTAGAGCAAATTTTAAGAAAATATAAAAAATTAAAGAAATATTGACTCACTAAACGCACATCAGACAACTTTCTCTTACTTAAAGTGGTTAGGAGCTGGGTGCCCTAGATTGGTTAGTCTGCTAACTTCCCTATGTCCCTACTCAGCTGGCTCTCGTTGAGCCGGTGACCTTCAAGTGGTCGGAACGTGAGAGCTCACACCCTGCATGTTGCTTCGAGTCGAGTTGGAAGGAGCTCTGCCAAATAACTTCCCCCCTCAGGATGAAAAGCGCTGAAATTAGTGAGGCAATTGGAAGCGACTCGGGGTCTGAGATTATCAGTCCCTTTACACCACTGTCCCTCGAATGTCTGGCCGCACTGTGAAAAGTCGTTTGTATCAGGACACGGTGTTGAGACCCATAAAATGCACAAAGATCATGCCAATCGTCGTAACGTCCATGGAGAAAAGAAGCTGGACCGATGAAGAAGATTGTAGACTTGAGACAAGAGAGGCAGAGAGCGCTTAATGAATCAATAGCACAGTTCGCCAGTTAGTCGACTCCCCCCCCCTCTCCCCGGCGCTTCGCCCTTCGTGGGCACGATATCTGTTCCAAATGTCATCCCAACTCGTCAGCGCTCCTTATCTTCTCCCAGGCCACAGTTGAATCTTGCAACCCCGGAGGGGTGCATTCGTGTACATCTTCCCGATCATGTCCCTTTGGGAAGGACCCCCAATGCGGGTAAGCTTTTGGTTGCCAGGCTGAGGTCAGTATTTCCGCATTATAACAACAGTACACTTTATAAATATCCCAAACCATGTCCTTTTGATTCTTCTGTTACGACCTCGAGGAGAACTTCATACATACGTGAGTATTTCAAGATTTCACTATGTTCTAGATCCTAAGAGCTACAAGTGCAACTCGAGGTTCTCCCTGGGGGAAACCTTCTGGGGACCGGTTGTTTCGGTACCGGGTGCCCCTGGCTAATTCCTTTTTCCATCCTACAACGAGTTCGGACAGGGTCCACTTCTCGATTGGATTGTTTCAGCAGCCGTTCCATGATTGGATGTTTATAGGTATGTAACTGGAATAAAGTCCCTCCCCTCTTCCAATCTATTCTCCTGAATATCATCTACATCCTTGATCCTCTTCCCAAAAACTTCCTCCTCTCCCGAATGGTGTTGATATCTAAAAGACGCCTTTTAAATATGGCCATTTTGAATATCTCAAAGGCTTTTGACACCATGCTCTCACAAGGGGGTGTTACATATTGCGCGAAGTGCCGAAATGACGAGAGACCTCCTCTTGACCACAGGATAGAGAGAAGAAGGTAGGAAAGGAAGGATAGGAATAAATGATTCTTCGATCGAGCTGCGCTCTTTATATAGGCGGAGAATTTGCTCCCCTTCAGGGTAGGAGCAGGCCAGTTGAGGGATTTTTAGGCCTTTTTGGAGGAGAAAGCATGAGGTCATCTCCTTCTCTTAAAGGGATGGGGTGATGATCTCATTTTTATTTATTGGGGTCCTTATATAGGCCGAGAAAGGGACTTTTTGTTTTCTTCTGAGAAGAAAGCATGAGGTCATTTCCTCTTGAAGTGATGGGACGATGATTTCATTGATATATTGCGCAGAGACCTTTTTGAAAATGAGTCATCAGCCTTTTATTTTTTTGATATTAATATGGTCTTGATGGTGGCCAGATTTACAGGCGTTCTAAAAAAATATTTTCTTCAGAAATGGGTTGAAGATGGAACGTCTTTTAGGGAGGGCTGCTTACGTTACCATTTCCAAATGTATGGGGTTGGATGTTCAGATCCATTACACGTGTATTTCTGTTGAAATCCTGATATCGATTTTTTTTACGATTGCAATATTTTCTCAATAAATATTTCATATATAGGTAAGTGTATAAGTTTAAAATGATTTTCACTATGATTGAGACTCGCTCAATCAAAGGGAAGGGAAATTTCAAATAGAAAGTTTCGAGCTTTAAGAGTGGATTTATAGACCGCGTGGTACCCCAATCTTTATATAAA